>JBBPBP010000002.1:2827164-2847459 GCA_037974735.1 Cicer chorassanicum
TACTATGTGATAGATTTATTTTAATCATTATTTTATATTAATATAATTGTAGTAAATATAATATTAATTTTATTTTAATTATAATATATATAATATTATAATATTACATGCTCCTTTATACTATTTTCAGAAATTAATTTCGAGATATTTTATTTTATGGATTAAAATGGTCTGCAATCAAATATGCCAACAAAGACTAGTTTTAGTTTTTATTTTTTTATTTTTTCCTTTTCGACCCTATCTTCGTAAATAGAATTGAAAAGTAAAGAGATTCCATATAAATAAAAAATTTGAAATGTCAACCTAGATGCTCAAACAATTATCCAACAAAATACAGCCAACCAATTATAATTATTTATCCCTATTGACGACATTTACATCAAGTCATAAATAAATAAATAAACGAAAATATGAAGAGGGATAATAAGGTCTAAAGATAGGACCTGGTCTAATTTTTACTTCTAAATTGCATGTGAGGTGGGAATAGAAGATCCCTTGACTAATAGGGTTTGGGCCAAATGGAAAGGTTTGGGCCGTGTGGAGTGATCCAAAGAGCAGAATGAGCACGATGGGTCTGAGAATTTTGAAGCATCGTCTTCCCTGAGAGGAGAGAACAATGGCGCAATTCTGGAAGCCAGGGACGGAGAAGCCTGAAGCTCGTGTGGTAGATGATGAAGAAGGCGGTGTTCTATTCTTACCCGGTTCCAATTCTCTTTCTTCTTCTTCTGGATATGGCTATGTCAGTATCGAGAAACAACGCCAACGATTACCTGTTTACAAGTACCGTAATGCAATTCTCTACTTGGTTGAAACTCACGCAACCACCATCATCGTCGGTGAAACCGGTAGTGGTAAAACCACTCAAATTCCTCAGGTATTCATTCTTCTATTCACTATCCCCTCTCTCCTCCAAATTCAAATTCAAATTTACATTACAACTTAAATGCAGTACCTGATTGAAGCGGGTTGGGCCGCTGGTGGAAGACTCATTGCTTGTACTCAACCTAGAAGACTTGCTGTTCAGGTCACTTTTCTTTCTTCGTTTCATTTCATTCATTGTTTCATGCTATTGCAAATTCTTAATTATAGTGTTCACTTTTCACAGGCTGTTGCTTCTAGAGTTTCTCAAGAGATGGGAGTTCAACTTGGTGAGCAAGTTGGTTACACCATTAGGTTTGAAGATGTCACTAAACAAGTGAGATTCATCATTTCTTCTATATAATTAATTACTACTTCTCTGCATTTTGCTTTATCACACTAATTAGTCACTTATAGAATAAAAGCTTATCATATCAATGCGTATGTAAAAACTATTTTTACGACAAAAGATAAAATAAAGTTAAATTGTTTTCATACATGCTATAAACTGATTTCATAAGCTATCCTCGAAAGCTTACCGAAATAAGCTGAAAACAACTTATAGATATGTCATATGGAGTTTCTATAAGCTCTCCTAATCAGTCTTTTAAGTGCTTATGTCGGTAAATAAACTCAAATAAATCAATCAAAATAGACACTTATGTGATGATGATCATGACGACAACGATGGCAAATGATGATATATCTTTAGTGTTACTAATGGCGGATGGTGGCTAGCCAAAAATCTGCCATATAAACATGTCATTGCGGCCTATGGCGGAAACATGGCGTATGTAATAATAGGTGTTGCAGCCTATGGTAGCTGGTACAAAATCCGCTGCTATAACACCATGACGCATATATGACAACATTGTATCTATTACACACATTAATGGCTTTTTGGTTTTTTGACAGTGCAGGATGTAACTGCACTAAAATTTTTAACAGATGGGGTGCTGCTGAGAGAGATGATGGCTGATCCTCTTTTGACCAAATATAGGTATTGATTAACATCAAATGTTACATCTTTTCTGGTTTTGCCAATTATGAAAGAGATGCTGTTCCACATTTTACTCTTCTGAATCCAAACCTGATTAAATACTTATACAGTGTTATAATGGTGGATGAAGCTCATGAAAGGTCCATTTCAACTGATATCCTGCTTGGACTACTGAAAAAGGTATAGAAACAATATGTGATATGTATTTATCATAACAAATGATGTCTTTTTTATTTTGGGTAATCAACAATTAGCCTTTTATTTGTTTTCTCCACATTTCATGAATCTTTCAGTTCATATATTTTCTCTTTGTTACTTTTCTAGATCCAACGGCGTCGGCCAGAGTTGCGATTAATCATTGCATCTGCAACCATTGAAGCAAAATCAATGGCCGACTTCTTCCGTCCAAGGTTTTCTTCCGATCTTGCCTTGTTTCAGTTGTTCAGATATTCATTTTCACGTTAACACTCTTGTAGAAGTGCTATCTGTAAAATTTATATTCATACAAAACTGTTGATTTATCTGGAAAATTAGCTAAACTGCAAATATCTGTTTTTCTAGATCATATTTAGGCAGCTAAAATATGTAAGCAACAAAAGGCATGTTTTCTCTACCAGACCCAAGGAGTTTCTGCATTAATTGTTTCTTATGCTAAAGTTTTCTCATAAAAGTGGCCTTGTGGTGTTGAGTCATTGTCTCACTGCCATCACGGAGGGCCCTAAGGGTGTGCAGGAGGAGCGGCCGCATAGGGCCTCAAATTTTTATGGGCACCAAAGTTTTTTTGTCTAGGTATATATGTATTAAAATAAAAAATTATATACTTAACAAGCTCAATATTTAGACTCAGGTATCTAATAAAAAAATTATATTGTCATATTAAAATAATTTTTAATAAAAAAGCTATTTTATTGTCATATAGTATTCTCTCATGTTCTAACCTAAATTGGTTTTGTAGCCTTTTTTGTCCACTATAAAGTTTCAACCCAAATTTCACAAATTCAAAATGTGTGTCGTTTAACAGAAAAAAGCGCCGAGAACCTAAAAATGAGGAGATTGGACTAAAAGTTGAACCTGCAATCTTATCAGTTGAGGTACTATTTTTGGATGTGCAACTCATCCTTGCATGTCCCCTGTTTCTCTAAGTGCATTTGTTTGAAGCAAAACACGTGCAAATTGAAGATTAAGTTAATCTAGCTTTGCCCACAAATTTTCTCTCTGATAAGGTTAAAGTACCAGTTTCTCTCTAGTTCTTAGCCTGTGGTTATTCCAATGGTGTCTCTGATTTGCAAATGGCAGTTGCTAGTGTATTTATAGCTTCTTTGTTTACTTAATTATTATTATTTTTATCATTTTTTTTTTCTTTCAATTCAAGTATACATCTTCACCCTGTTTATTTCTTTCTTCTATTTTATATTAAGAATATTGCATTTCAAATAGAAAACGTCATTTTATAGAACCTGGACTACGTTATCATTTGGTGGTTTATTAATTGAGGAGTCACTATGCCTTTGTGCTTTACAGGCTAAAGTATTCAACATACAAATAAAGTGTGCTTTATAAATTTCAGGGAAGAGGCTTCAATGTACAAATTAATTTTGCTGAGGAACCTGTCCATGACTATGTTCAGGCTGCTGTGTCAACAGTTCTCTCGATCCATGAGCGGGTATTTTTCCTTCATTGAGATTAGGATGATTTTAACCAATTTGTTCTATTTTTGGGGCACTTAACTCAGTGTCTTTACATATGTTGTTCTGTGCTGCTTGCATTAGGCTTAGTCATGGACACCAAAATATGAGTGTTCATTTTGATCCTTATCAGAAATTCTGGGGCCCTTCATTGGCAAGACACTAACTCAAGTATTTCTGCTGTTGATATAAGTAGAGAGTCAGATTTATATTAATAGTCCAAACAAAAATAGAATGGAATGTAATGGTGCTTTTGGTCTGTGCAATCTCTCCATAGGAATCCACTGGAGATATTCTAGTGTTTCTTACTGGTCAAGATGATATTGATGCTGCTGTTCATTTACTCAATGAAGATATGCAAACTAATGGAAAGCACTCTTCAGGTATACTTCCGATATAGTTTGTATTTGGACTATTATAGGTTTTGATCCCACAACTAAAAATGAATGAGCAAAATAAATATATAACTTCTGTTTTTCTAAACTAAACATATTGAGAAAGATTTTCATATTTTGCGCATAATTATGCTTGTCAATCAGATACCCTGGTAATACATGGACTTTTCTTTTGTTCTAGGATTGGTTATTTTGCCTCTGTATTCAGGACTCCCACGTGCTGAACAGGTTAGAAATTCATCTGTGGATTTAGTTTTAAATAGTTTGTCCGTATTATTTATTTGATTTTTTTTAATGTATCGATGCTTTTTTTTATACTTTTAGGAGTTAGTGTTTTCTCCAACTCCTCGAGGAAAGAGGAAAGTAGTAATTTCTACCAATATAGCTGAAACATCACTCACGTTGGAGGTAACATCTATTCTACGATGTATCTGACCTTAATTAGAGGCAACAAAGTGCTCCGTATCTATTATTTTTTTCTAATTGTGCAGGGAATTGTCTATGTTGTTGACACTGGATTCTCAAAACAGCGCTTCTACAATCCGGTATCTCCACTCTGTCGTTTCTATTAAATATATATAGTAATGGGCCAGTAGTGATTTGGTCCTGTCCTTGTTTATAAATGTCAATTTTTGTTGATATTTCAATTTATAAAAGCACATGCCTACTGGATTAATATCCTAACCTTCTATCTAAGTGTAATTTTCTTCCCTCTTTTGTAACAGATCTCTGATATTGAAAATCTGGTTGTGGCACCAATTTCTAGGGCTTCTGCTAGACAAAGAGCTGGAAGGGCTGGACGAGTTCGACCAGGAAAGTGTTACAGGTGTCTGACTGAAAGTAGATAATTTCTTTCAGCTTGTTTGGAAACATTTTGATGAAGATCTTTTTTCCAATTAACTCATGGATGAAAGGACCACTGTTAATCTATAAATATCCATGTATTCACATATTTGCCTTGCCAAAAACTTTTGCAAAGGCAATAATATCTGATAACACTTTCAACAAAAGGAAATGCTTATGCTTTGTTATATACTCTCTCTGTCCCCTTTTATAAGCTCCAATGCACCATTTGTAGTTTTCACATATAATAAAATAAAGTAGGCAGTGCATTTAATGTGTCTATTTTATATATTGATGTACCTAAAATATATTTTTGTATATGTATATAGTTAACTTGACTTCTGATATTCCATGACACTTAGTGGTATTGATTAAGGGTTTATTTGGGAAAAACAATAAATGTATCTAGTAATTTTTTTTTTGGTAACATGTATCTAGTAATATGAAAAGAGGTTTATATTTTGCGACAATTTTTTTGCCCTCAAAAGATGCTTATAGAAAGAGACGGAGGGAAGAGTAAGTGTTATTTCACACCGAATATCTTTTAGAAAAAATCAATACAAACTTTTAAGTATTCACCGATTTTACTGTTACTTTTTGAAAATATTCTGTAAGAACTAATTACACTGCTAAGGGCAGTTTCAATAAGGAAAGATGTTGGCTGTGTGCAGTTTTACTAGTTTTTGGCTTATTTGATTTGATTTTAGCAGAATACTTTCATTCTCTTTGGCCCTATATTTTACTTGGGATTTATGCTTCTCGTTGGTGTTCTGCTCATGGCTGTTTCAATTTCAACAAGTTTTTCATTTCTTATATGCAAAGAGATTGGATAGGCTTGATGCATTCTATATTCTTCCTTTACCCATTTTCTTCTAACCATTCATTGTGCATATGACTGCAATCAGGCTATATACAGAAGAATATTTTCTTAACCACATGTCTAATGAGGGAACTCCTGAGATACAGAGATCAAATCTTGTCTCCTGTGTAATCCAGGTTTGTAATTTTTATGGAGTGATTTCACAGCAACTATATTTTTAAGACCAGCTTTTTTCTTATGGGGTCACCAACATCAGTGGTTATTTATTTTTATCCAGTCGCACGGTAAAAGCTTTTATTGATGATTTGCAGTTAAAAGCTTTGGGGATTGATAATATATTGGGATTTGACTGGCCAGCATCTCCATCTCCTGAAGCAATGATCCGGGCACTGGAAGTTCTCTACTCACTTGGGATCTTGGATGATGATGCCAAGCTTACTTCACCAACTGGATTTCAAGTTGCAGAAATTCCACTTGTATGTTTTGGATACCACTAAAATCATGTTTTCATTCATTTGTTGAATACTTCTTTTTTATTAGTAGAATAATAAAGAATTGTTAACTTCACCGTGGGGACTGAGTTAGTTCTAAGTACACCAGACATATAGCAGATAGCACAAAAGAATAACAGTGCAATTCTATGAGTGTATTTAGGAACTCCGCCTTTAAGCGAGATAATAGGAATCCAGTTGTAGAGCCTCATGGTGAACCGGCACTCTTTTATTAAATATGATTGTGGTTGTCGTTTAATAATTTTTTCTCCCCAAGACACTCCAGATCTTTCCTGCCATAGAAAAATTAACTGACAATGACTGTGGCACTAGTATATATTATTATATTGCATTGTTTTCTTAGCTCTCAAGTGTTTTCTTTAACTGTTTTATGTTTCTTCATATTTTATTTAATGAATAGATGCAATATGTGGATTCTTTATGAGCTTCCACTCTTGCTTTCTTGTTAGTTGTTATATATTCTTTGGATTAGTGTAACTTGCGTCAATGGGGTTGGCACAAATGGTTGGACCTTCCACAAGCAATATAGCTGTGACTTGGGTTCAAACTTCAAATCTATCATTCCCCCTTGGTAGGCTATAAATAAATTCTATAGTCAACCATCACTAAGGTTATATAGGTGTGTCTCGCCTAAACAAAATTTTTCTATCAAAAAAAGTTGTCATTGTCCTACTATTAAAGAAATTTTGTTATCTCTGCCATATTAGATTTATTTCTTATCTTTTTAATACTAGTTTTGAAGATGCATTTCTTACAATTTAGCTAATGTCTGCTTAATGGAATGTGATTTTTGCCAGGACCCTATGATCTCAAAAATGATAATAGCTTCCAGCCAACTTGGATGTTCAGAGGAGATAATCACAATTGCTGCAGTTCTTTCCGTCCAGGTAAAGCTTTTTGCTCTAGTCATGACTAATTTTGCATCAGAAAGAAGTTTTCAATTTTCATGCTGAGGTTGGGAATATAAAATGAAAGCTATCTGGACAAATAAAAGAAACAAGCTGAAAGTTGATGTAATGATAGAGCAGTTGACCTTAGTTTCAGTTTATTTATGTATACAGTCTATCTGGATCTCAGGGAGAGGGATACAAAAGGATTCAGATGAAGCAAAATTGAGATTTGCTGCTGCCGAGGTATACTTTAGGTTCATTGTTCTGTTCTCACTCTCCTCTCTCACACACAATGTCACACACTTTCTCCTTTATACCTGTAACTTCTCTGCATTTTTTCTTTGTCAAACTTTTAATGGTTCTTCTTTTAACAACTCTTCTACTGTGTAGGACAAGTGTTTTTCTGTAGCAATGTGCTCTATGAACTATTTTTTTATAATTTAATTTGATCTTCTTTTTAAAACATTTATACAGGGTGACCATGTAACTTTTCTTAATGTATACAAGGGTTTTCATCAGTCTGGTAAATCTTCACAGTGGTGTCACAAGAACTATGTGAACTACCATGCCATGGTGTGTATATATTCAGCAATCATACACATTGTAGCCATTTCAATTTGTCCTTTTCAGTTCAGTTTTCACTAATTCATGTTGACATGGGTTTTTAAATTGCACAGAAAAAGGTACTTGAAGTTAGAGAACAACTTAAAAGAATTGCTCAGAGGATAGGCTTAGTCTTAAAATCTTGTGAAAGTGATATGCAGGTTAGTTTTTTTATACTTTTGCCAGTTTAGAAAAAGCACTTCTAGAAAATGCATACAATTTTCTTATTTATTATTTGCTTTATATAATTCTGGTCTAATTATTATTGTTTATTGATAACAGCACGATCCCATTCTCTGGCTTTTCACCCTACCATTTGTTCTCATTTTCAGTTCCTTGGTTTAGTTACTAAGGCGATTTAACTATATTTAACTAATTGTCATGCTTTCTCCAGATGGTTAAGAAAGCAGTTACTGCTGGATTTTTTGCTAATGCATGTCGTCTTGAGGTGAGTACTTCCTGACATACTAAGATGCATTATTTTCTTTTTGATTCATAATTCTGTATTAATTTTCTTCCCATTATGCTGTGGCAAACAAAATAATTTTACTTATACTTATCTGTTTTTGTACCTTTTTTAAAGGCATACAGTCATAATGGGATGTACAAGACGTTAAGAGGATCAGAAGAAGTATATATTCACCCATCATCAGTGCTATTCAGGTAGTAAGAAAAATTGAGTTTGTGAAATTTTTATCTATTATGTGCTGGTATTTTTACCATTACTTTCTGCTTTAGAAGACTTACAAGTTATATGGGATATTAGAAATCCTGTAGTCTCTTCCAGCATTTGAACTTGTGGCTTTTCCATCTTTTTTCCTTCGCTTTATTATGGTGATCATGATGTCAAACTTGGATGAACAGTCTCTGTATCTAAAGTCAACTAAAAAATTTGTTCTTTTGCAGAGTTAATCCAAAATGGGTTATTTACAACTCTCTAGTATCAACTGATCGGCAATATATGCGAAATGTGATGACAATTGATCCCTCATGGCTATTAGAGGCTGCTCCTCACTTCTACAAGCTACAACAACCTAATCTTCTTCATTGATTTCCCTAGGCTTATTAATTAATTGAGTCTGAGGCGAAGGAAAGAAATTTGTAACTTATAAAGTCACAGTTCGAGTAGAGCAGATTAACCAATGATGTGGGAATATAAGATAGGAAGGTCTTATTACTCCTGTGTAAAGTGCATGCAAGTTATTATTGGAAGTGTTTTTGAATAAGTACAACTGGTCTATGACAATGTTAATATATTATGGGTTATATTTTGTACGTAAAAGAAATTTACAAAATATGCCACTTTTAAGAGGTACTTTATACTCATCCTTCAAAAAGACTAGTATTCACAATCATAAATAACAAAGCCAATTGACTAACATTTAACATAAGTAACTAATTTGAATATATTGCATTATATTATACCTGTACAAAGTGTCTATTTTGCTTAAATTTGACGCAAATGATGTGATGAGTTGTTTGAAATTTGATAATTGGACAAAAGTATTATGGCCAACTTATTTCAAAATAACTCGCGTCCTGCCTTGTTTGTCATTTTTATATCGATGTTCCCTTGCTTGGTGCTATGGGGCAGGGCTTCCTTGTATGCTTTGCCGGCGAAATACCAAAGAGGTACATGTAAGCTGACGTTACTGGTGATAGCCACAACAATATTTTTATGCCTCTGGCTTCTCTTTCTTATGTGGGTAATGGACGAGAGTATAGGGAAAATGATAACATAGTTCATTTTTTCTTAGTATATATTTGGATATATGGTGGTAATAAAATTCTCGCTTCTTAATATATTTTCACCTTGATTTTGCAAAGCTAAAAATTGAAGCTTTTTGCTAAATTCAAGTTTACACTGCGACTTTTTGTAAAATCCGAACATACATACGAATGTTTGTGTATGGTAACATTTTAGGATTCATATTATTGGTGCAAATTATATTGCAAGTACATCTCTATCATTCTTCAAGAAATGTGTGGAATCACATAATCAATAAGTTTGGCCGTGTTCATTCAATTGTCAACAAAGATATGTTAAGATAATAAATTATGATTATACGTATGTGTAAAATTTCAAAAAAATTTGCCAATTTTATCAATCTATCGATGGATAAAAATATATTCAACCATTAAACATTCACATGTGTATAAAAAAAATCCTCAACACCAACTTCAAAAATATTTTATAGGTGTATGCTCTAAGAATGAATTTGTGAACTAGTGGGATTATTGGGCTTTTTACAAAACTTATACAAGTGAGAAAAATGTTATATGTGAACAATGTATTAGTTCAGTGATACGAGAGGTATAACTTTAAGGGAAAGAATTTCAATTTCATCAAATATAATTATAAAATTGTTATTTGTATTACTTTAATTAATAATAAATTTTTTTCTTTCTCCAAATTTTATCAAAGCACCAGCTGAAATAGGTTCTTTGATATGAATATTATTAATAAATAAATGAAAACATGTCAAATTACAATGAATTAATTAATTGCCTCAAAAAATGAATTAATGAATTAGAGGGACAAATGATCTTTTTATAAAACTTGCACAAGTTATAAAACATGTTACATCATGAAATCTCCCCCCAATCATATGACATGGTATGCAACTAGATCCTCATCAATGATTTTTATCTGTTGCTGTAACATGAAGCACTAGAGGGGCAAGTGTAGTGATGTTGGTTTTAAGTGCTCCACCGACAATGAGACACCATTTTTCTGGTTTTCCGTGTATTACCACGTTCTGGATAAACACATCAAAAAGTTTAATCTTCGAAGATGTGATGCATCTTCACAACATGAAGAACCCTATTCTTAGCCCTCTTTCTCTATAAACATGTTTATTAGATACCAACAATGTAGAAAATAAACTATAAACAAACAATTGGGAATTAGCATTTACTTCTTATTCTGAAAGTACCAATTAGGATTTGAAAGTCATGCAATATTGGTAGTGGTAAATGCTTTGCAAGGTGTGAGAGATTGTTACGGAGGTTTCTATTTTGGAGAAGTGCTGTTGCATAAATGAAATCTATATATATACACTTTTGAGTTATATTTGATAGTAGCTGTGACAATTGTACTAGCTAAAAGAGCTTCTATGCATGAAAATCATTGAGAAATAAATGCAAAATCTTGAGTGATTAATGAACCAAAAAATCACATTTTTTCCTTCAATGTAAATTTTGAGACTCTTTTGAATGGACCATACAACGTATAGTTTGCTGTAGAATTGTAAATAGAAATCATTCAAACCAATAACATTCATATATAACACTTCTCAAAAATAAAAGTTCATGATTATTATCGATTCAATAATTTTAATTTTGAGTACGCATATTCAATTTTCCTTATTTTAATTGAAGGAACTTCAATCAAGTTTGTCTAAATTGTAAAAAATAAAAAATCTCTTATAATTGGAATTTTGAATAAATTTCAAGTAATCAACTATATATTATACCGCTATTAAAGTAGTTAGTTGACCGTTGAATTTGTATATAAATGTAAATCATTTTATATTAAAGTTACTTTTTGATAAGACGATTTAACTTTCATTTAAACAAAATTTTATAAAATCAATTTTTTTTTCACTGAAGTATCAAACACAATTGAAGTAAGTACTTCTCATGTGGTGGTTTGAAACCAATGTCCCATGAATGACATAAAAACAGCATCTGTAACTGTAAGAAACACCTCTCAATACAGATTAGATGCTAATAACTCGACGACAACCTATGGTTTCTTCTCTTTTTTCTCTTCGTTTCTATTCTCTACCATTCAAGTTCAACTATCAACATTTTCCCACCAAACCCATTTCCAACAATCACAAGGTAATGCAAATTCACAACATGCACACTCCTAGCTTCTTCATTATTCTCATCCTCACGAAACAAGTTTTTTTTTTTCTTTTGTTTCTCTGTGCAGCTACTTTGTGGAAATTTGAGTTTTGCTGCATTCAGCAACACTGCATTAAACTATGCCCACAACTACAATGAACTTCCTGAGAAGGAAAATGAAGTTGATGCAAGTGGAATTTCTTTCTTGAATCTCATGGAAGAACGTGGTGTTCGTGCAAATTCTCAAACTTTTTTGTGGTTATTAGAAGGGTGTTTAAATTCTGGGTCGTTTTCTGATGGTTGGAAGCTTCATGGCAAGATTCTGAAGATGGGTTTTTATGCTGAAGTGATTCTGTGTGAACGTCTTATGGATTTTTATCTTGCATTTGGTGATTTGGAAAATGCAGTTAAGATGTTTGATGAAATGTCTGTTAGGCCTTTGTCCTGTTGGAATAAGATTCTGCATAAGTTTGTTGCAGATAAGTTGACGGGTTGTGTTATGCGTTTGTTTCAGAGAATGATGAAGGAAAATGTGGAGCCTGACGAGAAGACTTTTGCTGGAGTTTTGAGGGGTTGTGGTGGTAATGCAGTTTATTTTCGCTTTGTGGAGCAAATACATGCTAAGACTATAACTCATGGTTTTGAGACTAGTCCTTTTATATGTAATCCTTTGATTGATATCTACTTTAAAAATGGTTTTCTGAAATCTGCTAAGAAGGTTTTTGACAATTTAAAAGTGAAGGATAGTGTTTCTTGGGTGGCTATGATTTCCGGTTTATCGCAAAATGGGTATGAAGAAGAAGCAATGCTTCTGTTTTGTCAGATGCACACATCAGGAATCTGCCCCACTCCATATATTTTTTCAAGCGTGCTAAGTGCCTGTACAAAAGTAGGATTTTTTAATCTTGGGGAGCAGCTTCATGGCCTTGTTTTGAAGCAGGGATTCTCTTCTGAAACATATGTTTGCAATGCACTTGTGACATTATATTCTGGTTTGGGAAATTTGATATCTGCAGTGCAGGTTTTTAATGCCATGTCGCAGAGGGATCGAGTTTCGTATAACTCACTCATCTCGGGTCTAGCTCAACAAGGATATAATGATAGAGCTTTAAAGTTGTTTAAGGAAATGCATCTTGAATGCTTAAAGCCTGACTGTGTTACGATTGCGAGTCTTTTAAGTGGCTGTTCATCAACTCGGTCTCTTCTGATTGGAAAACAATTCCACTCGTATGCAATAAAGGCTGGAATGACTTCAGACATTGTTGTGGAAGGTTCACTGCTTGATCTTTATGTAAAATGCTCGGATATAAAAACTGCGCATGATTTTTTTGTTGCATCTGACACTGAAAATGTGGTGCTGTGGAATGTGATGCTTGTAGCTTATGGCCAGTTAGACAAGCTAAACGAGTCGTTTCAAATATTTACGCAGATGCAGATAGAAGGCATTGTACCTAATCAATTCACCTATCCGAGTATTTTGAAAACTTGCACTACTTTGGGAGCTCTTGATCTAGGGGAACAAATTCACACTGAAGTACTGAAAACCGGCTTTCAGTTCAATGTGTATGTCTCTAGTGTGCTTATTGACATGTATGCTAAACATGGAAAACTAGATACTGCCCTGAAAATCTTTAAAAGACTAAAAGAAAATGATGTTGTTTCGTGGACAGCTATGATTGCCGGGTACACACAACATGATAAGTTTGCTGAAGCTCTTGTTCTCTTTAGAGAAATGCAAGATCAAGGGATACAATCTGATAATATAGGATTTGCAAGTGCAATAAGTGCATGCGCAGGTCTCCTAGCACTTGATCAAGGACGACAGATTCAAGCACAGTCACATGTATCTGGTTACTCAGATGATCTTTCAATTGGTAACGCACTTGTTAGTCTTTATGCTAGGTGTGGAAAAGTACGAGAAGCATACTTTGCTTTTGATCAAATATTTTCCAAAGATAATATATCATGGAACTCGTTGATATCTGGTTTTGCTCAAAGTGGATATTTTGAGGAAGCACTGAATATATTTGCTCAAATGAATAAAGCTGGACTAGAAATTAATTCATTCACATTTGGCTCGTCGGTCAGTGCTGCCGCCAATGTTACTAATGTTAGACTAGGGAAGCAGATTCATGCCATGATTAGAAAAACTGGCTATGAGTCAGAAACCGAGGTTTCTAATGCTTTGATCACGCTATACTCAAAATGTGGTTGTATTGATGACGCCGAGAGACAGTTCTTTGAAATGCCCAACAAAAACGAGGTTTCGTGGAATGCCATGATTACTGGCTATTCCCAACACGGTCGTGGATTTGAAGCGCTAAGCCTTTTTGAGGATATGAAATTGCTTGATGTATTGCCAAACCATGTCACCTTTGTGGGAGTTTTATCGGCATGTAGTCATGTGGGTTTGGTGGATGAGGGAATTAGCTACTTCCGATCAATGAGCGAAGCTCATAATTTGGTGCCAAAACCTGAACATTATGCATGTGTCGTGGATCTTCTTGGGAGGTCTGGTCTTTTAAGCCGTGCAAGGAGGTTTGTTGAGGAGATGCCAATTCAACCGGATGCAATGGTGTGGAGGACTCTTTTAAGTGCTTGTAATGTTCATAAGAATATTGATATTGGAGAGTTTGCTGCAAGTCATCTTCTTGAACTGGAACCGAAAGATTCAGCAACATATGTTCTGCTTTCAAATATGTATGCAGTGTCTGGGAAATGGGGTTGTAGGGATCGGACAAGGCAAATGATGAAAGATCGAGGTGTTAAGAAAGAGCCTGGTCGTAGCTGGATTGAGGTTAATAATTCTGTTCATGCATTTTTCGCTGGTGATCAAAATCATCCACGTGCAGATATGATATATGAATATATCAGAAATCTGGATTTTCTGGCAGCTGAAAATGGTTACATACCGCAGTGCAACAGCCTTCTGAGTGATGTAGAAATACGTCAGAAGGATCCGACAGAAATCATTCACAGTGAGAAACTGGCAATTGCTTTTGGATTGCTCAGTTTGTGTAGCTCTACAACTATTTATGTTTTTAAAAATCTTCGTGTTTGTGGGGATTGCCACAACTGGATTAAGCATGTATCTAAGATATCAGATCGAGTGATCATAGTGAGAGATTCATATCGCTTTCATCATTTCAATGTCGGCATTTGTTCGTGTAAAGATTATTGGTAAGATGGAAGAAGGTTGACCAAAATGAATGAATCCCTCAAGGCTTGTGGTGTGGACAACCATTTTAGACAAGTGCGGAAGATAATTTTTATTGGTCGACCATGCCTGTTGTAAGATCTCTAACCTGAAGTTAATGGATACATTTTTGGATAGGATAATGTGATGATGTTTCTTATGCAATACTGTTATTGAACATGTATGTACACGGTTAGTATGTCCTATTTTGCCTCGTCTATAAGGTGCTGTCCAGAGTTTTAAATAGCATTTGCGGTAACGGTTGCGATGCGATCGCATCATGATCCTTGATATTGAAGAGAACTGCGGTCAAATTTCGATCCTTTATTAATTCAACATTCTTTTTATTGCTTCTTTCTGTTGCTATGCTAATGGTCATTAATATTATTGATGGTTTTCCACTTCTAAAATTGAAGGTTGAAGAGATTAAACAATTTTTTTGCATCCTTCAGCTTCTGCTTCCTGCTTGTGTAATCACTTTTCTAATTAAATTTCTCCTTTTATCCTCAATGATAAAGGATGATAGTACTGTGATCAATGAGTTTGCATTGTCCAATTGTCTACTCTTCCTTTTCTGATATATATGATTGATATAATTCCATTTAAGGGCTATTATTACCAGAGTATTGTTGTTGGAATAGAGTGTGTTTTGGTGTGTGTATTAGGTGAATTTTATGGTTGTTTCTGAATTTAATTACTCAATACTTTTTTTATGATTTGCAGTTAAAGGCTTCAGGTGAAGTATGGTTGAAGAATTTAGCGCTCGTTTGGTTGCGCAGCATGTTTTTCCCGTTGAGCCAAAAATGCAGAAAATTTTCCGTGTCCAAGTAGAAGTTTGGATTTCCAGCTTCTGTGAAATCGCAGCAAAGGCCTGATTGAACATGCGTATGGTGGCTCTGACGCCAAACCAAACATATCATAAATGGAAGAACTCAGTGATACAAAGTGTGATTCAGTGACAATCAGAGTAGACAATGTTTCAGCAATCAACCTTTGCTAAAAATCCCATTGCTCATTAGAGAAGTAAACACATAGAAACACGATTTCACTACTTGAGAGAACAAGGAGGCAAAGGAAACTTAAAAACTTGAATATTGTACAAGTGAAGATCAGGTAGCAGAATACTAACAAAAGCTGTGAAGATTGAAGTGTTTAAGAAACTAAGAAATCTCGTGGGTGTAGAGTCCTTGTCTAATATGAATTAAGATGGTGTGTTGTAAAGTTAGTAATTAAGTTAGTTAGTAGTTAAAATTCAGTGAGTTTTCTGTTTTTCATGTGACAGTTATGCGAAGTACCCGTTATGGGATTAGTAGTATCTCAAGTGTATAAATACCAAAATTATGATATCAATAAAGAAGTGTGTATGCAAATTGTATATTCGGTGAAAGAACATTATCTCAACTCTCTCTCTTTGCTTTACATTCTCTAATCATCATTATATTAAAATAAGTGTGTTGTGAGTGAAACAATAGCGAAAGTAGCCATCTACAATCCCTTAAAAAAGTATTTTTGAACAAAAAAACTCATTCACATATATAAATAGTCATCCTTAGACCATGTTAAATCGGTCTAATGTATAGTACGTACGAAATCACGTAAAAACATCATATACATCAACAATATCATAAAAACTTTATTATTTGTAACTTTTAATAAATAATAAAATTATTTTATATTTTTAAAATTTAGAGATGGTGAAAGAAAAAAAAATAGAAAGGGTAAGTGCGAGAAAAAATGAGATATGAACTCGAAAACCAAGTCTTAAAGTGACTTTTCATACAAGTTATAAGCTAGCTCAAGGTATACTTGTTAACCAAAAGTACATGTACTTGGTTCAAATTTGGTCAAATGAAAATATAATTGGGTCCAATAAACTATAAATTAGCTTCTTCACCTAACTAAACATATCTAAAATAAGAGTAACAAATTAACATTTCATTAAAAAATTAGAGAAAGTGGGATTACATTTTAACCAAAATAAAGGTCTTAAAACATTAAAAACCTTCACTCAAGCCCAGTGATTGATCATCTCTCCACTTGGAGCTGACAGGCCAGCATATTGCAACAACCGGCCCAACCCATCAGATCAAAGAGCCACTCCATCACCTCGGTGCCGTACTTGGGCCACAAACTGGCCCAACCCAACTCAATACTCAACTTTGGAAAAAAAAACCTTAATAATTGAAATGAAATGAAATGAAAATCCCCACAAAGTGGCATCTAATTGATTTTCAAGATTCCTAAGGAATGCCACCTCTCCCACCAAACATCAATCCCAATAATTTAAGAAATTATTACTTTTATGCTTAAACCAACCAAATAACACTAAGAAAATGTTCGTTTTCTTCATTTGTTGCTAACAACAACATTCTTTGTTTTCAATGTGAAAAACCAAAGCATACTTAAAAAAACTATATCTTGTGCAAAAATTCAAACTCAAAGCTTCAAGCTCAGATCAATGCCACCTCTTCCACCTTCACGTCCTCCATGATTTGATCCACTCATTGCATCTGTCACCCCTTCTTGGCCCTTCACTTCTAAGAAGTTAAAGAAAGGCTTACGATCTTGTCCACTTGATTCTGAACGTTGGTATGAATTCTCCATTTTATCCTATAAAATTAAAAGCCAAGAAGCAAATATATTCAGCTAGCTAAGTTTAGCTAAAGTACATACAAAGAAAGAAAAGGGCTTAATTCATTTGAACTTATTTACTACTATAAACTTTAAACTTGAGAACGTTTCTAAAAACTAACTTATGATATGGTCATTAGCTGTTTATGTTAATTTTCATAAGTTTTTACAAGATAATTTATGAAAACAGCTTAAAATTTATATGAAAATAATTTGCCTTTATTTTATTTTTGTTATAGAAATAGGTTTTATTCATAAGTACTTATATGATAATATAAGTGTATAATTAAGTAGTTTATCCAAAGATAACAAAAGACAAAAGAACATTGGACCTTCCAAAATAGCTTTTCAACTTACCTCAATGACTTGAGAAGGGAGCACATTCCCTTTGGAAAGGACACTTTGAAACAAATGCATAGAAGGTGGAGAAGGAACTTCAGGAGCGACAAATGGTGGAAAATTTGCATGACCAGAACCAACATTTTCAGAATTGAACCTTCTGCTGTTAAGTTCCAAAGTGCTACCCCATTTGGCATCCCTGAAAATAACATGAAGAGAATTAAGTCAGTAACACAACAAACAATCATAGCCAAGAAGGCAAAAACTAGTGATGACAACAAAAATTCACTAAGTGTATGTTTGGTATCATCACCAGCGAGTCACCGTGATTTTGCAAAATATACAACCCGTAACTTTTGCAAAATCATGGTAGGTCGTCTTCATTCTAGCAAATTCACTATGATACCAACATACACTAATTAATAATTAAGGCATTGTTACCTGTAGCACTCATTGGTGGGATTGAAACTAGCTACACTATGATTGTCATTTGTTGATGATTGATTTGGTCTACTGTAGCGAGAGAAACTTGGAAGTACTTGAAAATTAGACGGTGGAATGAGAGAGTTGTCCAAGGATGAAGTATGAGATCGCTTTATGCCAACCATCTATTATTTATGACACAAATAAATTAGCAGTGAAGATTAAAGTGCAATTTCTGATGGGGACAAGTTTATTTCTTCAGAGAAATTATGTACTAATTTGCATCATTGTTACATGTAAGTGAATTTCATGCATAATGACTAGGACACTTCTGATAGGAACAAGTATATTAATCACTGTCAATAGGATTCTGCTTTCTAGATCTCTTAAAATTCAAGTATTAAATTATTCTTTTACCATTAGGGATCAAATTGGGT
Organism: Cicer chorassanicum; assembly: GCA_037974735.1. Lineage (NCBI taxonomy): Eukaryota > Viridiplantae > Streptophyta > Magnoliopsida > Fabales > Fabaceae > Cicer > Cicer chorassanicum. The sequence goes on from JBBPBP010000002.1 coordinate 2,845,649, forward strand.
CCTGCGGTGTTTACGACACACATTGCACACCAACCACTTACTTACTCTCAGTGATCCTAATTAATTAGATTATTTGTAACTTTGTAAAAGCAAGTAAAATTACTGTCTACACAATCCAATTGAGTTCAAAAAACAAAAATTTGCTATCCATTTTACCAAACAGAAGCTAAAGCAAATGAATTAAGCTATCAATTTAGTAAAAAAAAATGAAATTAGAGCAGCAGAAATAAGAACAGTTACCTTAGGTTCTTCTTGTGACCTAGATGTGTATTGGTAATATGAATTTTGGTTTGAAGGGGGTTCTAAATGATTCTGCAATCCAATTGACAATGATCCTGAACAAGCTGCTGTACCATTAGTCCCATGAAATTGATTAATCTGCAAGTAAAAGTCATTTAAATACAATTACAATTTCATATACAAATACACAAACACATTAAGTACATGATTTTGGCAGAATTAGAGTGTGACACACAAAGAAAGAAAAGCTCACCATTGGTGGTGGTGTAAAAGCATTGTTGTTTCTCTTTTGAATGGATGAAGGGTAAGAAGACCAAACATGATTGGATTCACTAGACAAATTCCTAGATGGAGAATTTCCAGAATCAGATTGGCTTCCATCCACAACTTCATTAAAATTAGATTTAGACTTACATGAAGTAAGATGATTCATAGGAAATAGTTCCACCTCTTGTGAAACAAAACCAGATCCACCACTCCTTCCTAATATTGAAGGACTATTACCATACATAGATGCAATGTTTGGTGGTTTTGGAGGTGGAACTATATGATCAAATTTCGGCGCCGATGGAACATGATGAGAAGACATATTACTCACAACCGTCCTTCCAGAAGACGGCGAATTAGGCTGCGTTAAAAGTGGTTGTGGTGGTTGTTGATGAGATTTCAAAGACGAAGATGAAGAAGAATAATGTGGAATATAACATGAAGATGAAAAACCTTCATTATTATTTCCTCTATCTACCGTTGTCGTTGTTGTTATGTCAATTGTTTCTTGTTCTCTCAAGATCTTCTCAAGTTCAGCAACACCAGGACCTCTTTTAGGAATTCTAGGACGTTTTTGTTGTTGTTGTTGTTGTTGATGTTTTTTCAAACTAGAACTCCACATTGAACCACCATTTCCTCCACTGTTACATCCACATGCACTAGTACTACCAGTATTGCTACACATTATGGATTATGATTTTTCTTCACCATGTGAATCATAGAAATCCAATCTATATATATAAAAGAGATTGAGAGAGAAAAAAATATAAGAGAATTTAATTAATTTAAGAAATGATCCAAAATAAACAAGTGAAGGATCATAGAATATAATCTAAAAGGAGTAACAAAAAATATTTTCATTGAAAATGAAGATACTATATGGTATGGTATAGGATGGAAATAAATAAAATCTGAAAGAGTAATAGTATAGTATAGAGGAGAATAATGCGGCTATTACATTGGTGAAAATGAAGAAGAGGAAATTTAAGAGTGATATCTTGTTAACTTAAGTAGTTTCCGGGATTTTCTCGTACCATTTTGAATGTTTTGAGAAGAAAAAAAAAAAAAGAGTTTATTTCAAAGGAAGGAAATCCAAGCATTCATCTGAAAGAATCTTTCTTGCCTTGTCGGTTTTCTCGCTCGTGTTTTTCTCACTTACTTTGTTGCTTTGTCTTCTCCATAAAGAAAGCAAATTTTTATGGATTCTGCTATAATTTCCTTGGCCAAATATAATTGCATGCAATTTATATTTTTTTTTTTTTTTGGATCTTGCTATTGAAAATTATGCTTAATTGATTAGAGAA
>JBBPBP010000002.1:2849679-2873260 GCA_037974735.1 Cicer chorassanicum
AATGTGTGATATTTGAATCATCGTTTATACTCATAAATATTGTCAACATATTACTAAGAAATCTATTCGATAGGGGTAGATTGATATATATATATATTTTTCAATAATTTGAAAATGGGGTAAATTGGTATATTTTTTTCAATAATGGATTATCTAAAAAAATAAATCCCGTAGTAGCTCTAGACTATTTTAATTTATTTTTTTGGCAAAGAGAGTATAGTGGACTATTATTAGTTTGGTATTTAAAGATCTACTGATCTAGTGGATTAAGTTTCAGGGTAAATTATGAGAATATACGGCAAAGATTCGGCTATTATCATCATATTTCTTACAATTTGATGAGAAATTTAACTCACAAATTAAAGCTTAGGAAAGAATAAAGATTTAAGAGAAAGGAGAAGATTACGTATCTGTTAAAATTGCCAAATAAATTGTGGTTTCTAAACTGAAGTGAACCAAAGTTTCCTATTGAGATAAATACATAAATCAAGATTTGTCTAGAAATAAATGCCTTCAAATTCTAAACCGTTGTTATTTTTCAGGAACCCAATAATGTAATCTTAGAACATTGACTTCGCTCGATACTAATTAGGAACCCGATAATGAATTGTTAATTTCATACCTTTGAAATTGAACGTTATGAAACTTGTTTTATTTTAATGGGATTTTGACAAAATCCAGCTACATGATCTTTTACTTGGTGAAAGGATCTTCCTAATTTTGTTAAATCATAATCGTATTATTAGCCAACAGCCCAACATAAAGTCAATTAATTGTAAATTGCGTTATGAATTACTAACTTTGTTATCTTTTTTTTTTTTGTTATCTAACCATGTATATAAATAAACTAAAGCAATTATGGCATGGAAGGTATGAAATTTATGTTCATTATGTTTAAAATTTTCACAAACCTATATATGGAATAGTAATAAAAGAAAATGGGTAACGTATAAATGTTCATGATCAAATTTACGTGTCACCGGCCCACCGTATATCACAAGCGATTTGGACATGAACCTTTTCAACAACAAAAATTATAAGGTTTAATTGCAGTTTTGGTCCCCCTATTTTAGCTGAATCACGAAAATAGTCCCCCCATTTTATTTCTCCCCAGTTTTGGTCCCTCTAAACAGAATTTTGATCTAAAACTTGATGAATTGTCATTTTTTTGCACTTATTTAAGTCACACCATGCCTCAAGATCTCGTTGTGCAACAATTGTACCTGAAATCTATGATTATAAATGATGTAGTGTGGCTTAAAAAAATGACACTTCATCAATATTTGAACCAAAATTCTGTTTGAGAGACCAAAACTGGAGAGAAATAAAATGGAGGGACTACTTTAGTGATTCAGCTAAAATAGGGGGACCAAAACTGCAATTAAGCCAAATTATAAACATGAACAGTAAATTATATACCCATTAGAAAATCATACAAGGAATAATATGAACAGTTCAAAAATAAATAATTTGAAAGTTATAGTAAATTAAAGAAAACATGTATTTTTTAATATAAATTTTAAGGTGAGAGTATCATTCGGCAATAGTTATATATTTATATTTGAGTGCGATAGTTATATTTTTAAATTTTATATTGAGTCTAACTTATCTTTATAAAATCGATTTTTAATGTAAGAGATTTTTCACGGCCAACACTAATGGATTTAGTGCTTGTATATAAATGGTGGGTGACCCCAATCGAGTAGTCTCTAATACTATCTTAGTTTTATATTTGAGCTATCATGTGTACATAAATTGTAACCATTTTTTTTAATAAAAAAACTATGATTTACTCAATTTTCATTAAACATTAATGTAAAATTAATTTAGACTGACTGTGCATTTTTTATTTATTTATATTTTTATCACCAAACCAAAACCATTGAATTTTTAAAAAATATGGAGTTTTTTTCTACATGAAAAAAAAATAGGGAATCTAATCACGCTAATTATATTATATATGAATTCAATTTATATACATTATTAGTGTAAAATATTTTTATAATGTCAATCAATTGCAATTGTTATATCACTAATAATATTTAACTTTTATCATAATTATTTATAAAGTCAATTATTTAGTTGGTTATGATGTAAAACTTTTTAGTGACGGTAAGTGAAACTTAAACTCTTATATTTTAAACAAAGTTTTAGAGAACTTAAACTCTTATATTTTAAACAAAGTTTTAGAGAGGAAATTCATTTTTAGGATTATGAAGGAAAGGTTCAATTCTCAAAAGTTGTCATTAGTGTATTTTAATTTAGACTAAAATCATAATAAGATGAATTTCAAATTTACTTTTTACAACTCTGTGATAGTAGTTTGTTTCTTATTGCAAGAAAGAATAAGGGGGTGTATTGAATTAGGATTTGAAATAATTTTAAAAGACTTTTTGTGATTGAAAAGTTTTGAGATATCTAATCAAGATTTTAATGAAATAAAAATAAGTCTCAAGATATTCAATTAGGACTGATTGAGTTTTTCAAACAAGGTGTAGAAATCTAGCGATATTCAATCAAGATTTTTTACAACTTACAAAAAGTCTTATGTGGTATTCAAAATCTTTCAAATTTTAATGGATTATTTTCAAAAATGAATTTCATGGAATTTTGATAGACTTTTTAGTAGAAAAAAGTATTTCCCTACAATATGAGATTTCCATGGATTCTCATTTTTTATTTCTTTCATTTACTCTTCTTCCCTCTTTCTCTTTGTCTCCTTTCATCTCTTCCCCATGTTAGACACCCGAGTTCGAACTCAAAACAAGACTTCCAACTTAACAATATCGACATTTGCCAATTGAGCTAGGGCTTAATGACAACTTTACATGACTTTAATCATGTTATATGTATATGTAATAAGTTAAAAAAAATTAGTGGAACTTGAATTTTTTAAACTACATCAATTTTAAGATCCATTTTTTTTACAGTAAAACCAAACCATTTATTAATTGTGAGAAACATCAAATACAAATTGAGAGACAATATGAGGGAGATTTCACTCAAACACAATTAGGAGTATTCGATCGGCCACCTCATTAATTTCCTTTTTGCGCCACAAATTATTCTTAGTTTTGAACATTCTCGTGCAAAGAGCTGACCGTTTTTGAAAATCCATCGGAGACGAAGATACCCTTACATCCCTAATTGCTATGCTTAAGCCCCAATGACCATCACTTAAAAGACGAGCATGCACGTTGAGTTTTAAACAATCCTTAGAGGAGGAGACCACCTCAATTGCTGCGATTGGTTTTTATCTATTTATGTTGATTCCAAGTTTAGGAATTTTTTATAATTGTTGGAACTCATTCATAGATCAGATAGATTTTTTTTTATGGTTAATAGTCATCCCAAACCATATTAATGTCTGAAAATAATTTAAATATAGGTGTGTGATACTTCAATTTGAACATGATATATAATCTAATTAGGAGAACATGAAACTATAACTATTTTGTTATCAAAAGATTTTAAAAACCGTATTAGTTTTGTTTTTATTTATTTGAAGTTTATAATTTATTTATTATATTTTGTCATTTAATATTATAAATCCCTAAAATATTTTGAAATCTTAAAAATTATTGTGTTATAAATCCATTAAAGTCCTAATTATAAAATCGTGATTGTATAGAATCTTTTAAAATATTATAAATAGTCTTTTAAAATCTATAGATTCTAACACAATCTTATAAAATATTCAAAAAAAAATTTCTCAAAATAGTCTTTTAAAATCTCAATCAAATATGTCCCTAAGTATTGAACCACAAACAAAATCATTATTCAATAAATTTTTGAATTATTAAAAATACAATTTAATTTTATTGTAAATTATTTTTAATAAAATGATCCCGTAGCTCAGTTGGTTAGAGTGTTGGTCTTATGAGCCGAAGGTCGCGAGTTCGAGCCTCGCCGGGACCAAAATTTTGTTATTTTTTATCTATTTAGAAATTTTTTTATCCACATATTTTAATATTATTTTACTTACATTTTTTTTAGCATATAAAAAATATTAGCATTGATTATATTATGAGCCGAAGGTACGAGTTCGAACCTCGCCGGGACCAAAACTATTTACGTATATTGTATTTCAATATACTAACTACTTCAATAATTGCTTTTAATATTTTATTAGATAGGAATAATTAGTTTTTATTTTATGATAAAAACAAAACACTCAATGATATTTGGTGGGAGTATTTGATATTACATAGCCAGAAACAAAAGAAATGAACCTGTCAAAATCAAAAACATTGTCAGCGTTCGTTCTGCTGTCATTTTAGTCTGTAGCCTCATTTGCTGAATTCTCCAAAAATCCAACCAACTGTGCTCATGTATTGTATTATTTGTCGGTCATGGTTTTCAAACATTTAAAGCATTTTCCTTTATTTAATTTTATTTCATATTTGGACTTGTTTTGTTTTTGTTTTTCTTCTTACCTTCAACATCATATATGAGAGAAATAAAGCTGGTAATGGGCCATGGCAATCCACATTCCCCACCCACCTTTTATTCTTTCTTTTTCTTTTCTTCTTCTTTACTTCTTCATTCATGTCATTTTCTCACCCTCCCTTTTTTCCTTTTTATTTCTTGGATTCCCACTTCAGCAAAAAGGCTTCTCCTTTCATCCTTCTCTGGTATGTAAGATGCATTTTTGTTTCTTTTTGCGTCATTCTAGGAAACACCATTTCTTTGTTGATTTTGGGTTGGTTCATGGATTTTTCTTCTTCACTATCTTGGTTTATTTGCTAATTCAGCATATTGATTTCTGGTTGATTCTTCAATAGTGTTGTTGATCAATGTTTCTTTAGTATTCTGTTTGGTGGAAGACATTATTTTAATTTCTCTTATAAGTTTCTGCTGACTTTGCTGTTATTGTTTGGAAGAAATAACCAATTGCTTTTTTGGTATCAAATCTAAGTTTCTTATCTAGCACTATTCTATATTAATAGCTATGCTTAGTTTCAATATGTGCAATTTAATGCTTTATTTTTTTAGTGTTACAATTACAAACTCTGATCCACTTCAATATCTTTATGCTTTTCTGATCAAAATGTGATTCAACCTTTAGTATGTTTGTAACAAAATGTTTCATGGGTTGCATATTACTCAAGAGAATTTGTTTATCAAATTTTTTGAAAGTATGTTTGAAAAAGTAGGTCCAAGACTTTCATTTGATTATCTGAATTAAGAAAAGGACTAGCTATTGGAATAGGAACTTCAAAACCATGATTATCAAGATCTAACGATACATGTGAGTCGTATCTCAATTCAATACTAAACTAGACCTAACGGTTTTGGACATTAAACTCATCTTGAATCTTGATCCATTATGATGAATCCTGATTAATTCTAATAAATAACTACCTAAACTTAGTGTATCCAACCATTTTTTGGTCAACTTTGTATAACTAATCACTTTTTTTTGTCATTTGATTTATGACTTGAATCTTGAATTATTTTGAGGTTCATATATGATATGTCAACTTATAATTTTGTTGTGTCACTCGTTTTTTCCGTAAAAGCGATACATTTTATTGGTACTATATCTTATGATTCAGTATAAGATTCGATCTACGATTCAAAAATAGGTCTTCCGATTCACAATTTGAATCATTTGATAACCATGTTTGAAACTACTTTGTTCTTCTCTTTGTCATTTGTTTGCTTTTTACAGATTGCTTATGGTTAAGGCTTAAGAATTACTTACTAAAGCTGCATTGATGAAGTGACCTGCTAATGGTTTTTATATTATTACTAAAATATATATCCAGGGATATGTTAATTTGAAAGAAGTTGCTTCACATCAAGAATGGGTTCTGGTTTTTGGTTTAAAACAATAATTAGCCTAAGGAAATCAAAAAGCAGATCAAAGAAAGCAAAGGTACATTGCACTTCCTATCATTTTTAGTTTATTTATCTAATCTTGGAAGGGTTAATTTGCATGATTGTCAAACAATGGATTGTAAATCTACATAAGCATTATTTTCTGTTTTAAATCTTTGGTGGCCATTTATCTTAAATCATATTGTATACTGTTACACCTTATTGTATAATGCAACAATATCATTTATTATCAAATATTAGAATTTATTTTGCACAACGGCCATTGTAACCGGAAAGTTTCTATCTCCATATTTGGTCACACTTTGGGACAGGGTACCTTAGCTCCGGAGAAGCTAAGCGCATTGAAGTCGAACAATTATACAGGAAAAGAGTCTAGTGGATTAGCAAATGGTATCCAAAATGATAATCTAGTGGCAATTGAAACTATTGCTGCAACAAGAATCCAGACTGCATTCCGGGCTTATAAGGTATGTTGAAGCAATTTTTTTTGCCGAGATGGGTTGTTAAAGTATAGGCCAACTGTTATCTGACTATTCACTGAGTACATCCTTAATAACCATGCTTTCTATATTCCACAATGTTGTCAATAGCGGAGCTATAGCGTAGCATAATTTGAGAACAAATTGTTCTATGATACGCAATTTAGAACAAAGTTTTGTCAAATAGCGGCTAATGCTATAGCACTATAGTGTAGCAGAATTTGAACAAACCGTTATTTTCCACTATATGTGATTGACAACACTGATATTTCTTTTTTCTACTATGAATGTCTATGTTCTATTGTGCTTTTCCTGCTTCTATGCCAGTTTTCAAATTGCAATTTAGAGGGGTATGTGATTGCTGAGATTATATAGTACTGTGAAGTTAAATTACAACATCTTTTGCTATTTGCTTTGTGCATCCTTCAAGACATATCTATAATATCAGATGAAAGGCAGGACATCGCAAAATGCTACTAAATAAATGTAGAGTTTGCTTAATTTATAAATCAAGTTCTACAATGTAGACTTATTACAAATATTTAGCATGGCAAAGTGCAATGGACCCTTTTTCTTCACCATTTCACCAAACTTAAATGTTCATGGAACTCTAATATCGAGATTCTTCTTGGTATTCTTATGATCAAAGTGGTTTTATAGATTCTGGTCTTTATGAGAAAAGATTGAAGATTTAGCTCTTTATCTTGACACTTTTACCTTGTTCATTAATATTTAATTATCATGGATGCTATATAATTCTTCAATATAAGCATGGATTGGTAAATCTTGGACTATTCTGTGCATGCAACCTTTTTTTATTTGAGGCTCTTTTCTTCTAGTCAAGAATTTCATTAATTCCTACTAACATAATTGAAGAAATTAGCAACTTTGAACTTAGAAAGAAAAAAAATCAGCTACTGGGCAACTTTCAGTTGGTTTTATATGTTGACTCCTGATTATTTTCTTAATATGCGTGTCATTTATGAATATAGCCAAAAGATGTAAGTGTTGGTTTATGTTGCTTATTTATGATGCTACAAATCCATGTTAGTATCTTCTGCCACTTTTTATTCTGCAATGCCGACTCTTAAACCAACCAGGCTAGGAAAGCTCTACGACGATTGAAAGGTTTCACAAAACTGAAGATTTTAACGCAAGGTTACTCTGTTCAAAAGCAAGCCAGTACAACTATAACATACCTTCATTCATGGAGCAAGATACAGGGTGAGATAAGAGCTCGTCGAATCTGTATGGTGACAGAAGACAGGATCAAGCGGAAGAAACAAGAGTCTCAACTAAAACTTGAGGAAAAGCTCCATGATTTGGAGGTAATCTTTAGCTTTCCCTAATTATCTTTATATTTGTTTCAGGGATCCTTCCACATTGCTGATAGTCCTTTCCTCCAAAGGTTGACATCTCCCTCCCTCAAGGGAATAGAGATCTCTCTGTCTTTCTTCAAAAGTATATCTCAGCTTGACCATAGTTTCAATTATAGTTAGACAATTATACAATAAATTAGTACCTTCACCGTTTCAATGACAGATCTTGTTTCAAAATCACTTGATCAAATGTTTTTGCTAGATGTTTTAGTGTGTTTGGTACTGCAATGATAAAAATTGATTTTGAATATAATGGTTTTAGTTAAAAGTGAGTTGAATGTAAAATGATTTATATTTGAATACATTCACATAAAAATGACTTGAACAATAAATTTGAATGTGAAAATCAGGTTTTGAGTGAAAAGCTACACATCATAACTTCAAATTAAAATCAATTCTAGAGACAAAATCAATTTCTATTCGCATCAGCGAAACATGTCAAAATCAATTTTATGTGTCCGAAATCACTTTTGAATCTCCCCACCATACACTTAGTTCCTTTGAATTCAGTCTTCTAAGCGCTATATATAATAAATTACAGGTTGAATGGTCTGGCGGTCCTGAAACCATGGAAGAAACCCTTGGGAGGATACATCATAGAGAAGAAGCAGCTGTAAAGCGCGAAAGAGCCATGGCTTATGCCTTTTCTCATCAGGTAGATCAATCATAGCATTTTCTAATTGTTGTCTAGTTTCAATTCACCTTATCCAACTGATACTAAAATGCATATATTTTATGAACCTATAGTGGAGGGCAAACTCTAGTCAGAGCCAAGTGCTAGGTAGTTATGAACTCGGAAAAGCTAACTGGGGTTGGAGCTGGAAGGAACGCTGGATCGCGGCTCGCCCATGGGAAAGCCGTGTTGCTAGCAGCATTAGTCCAAAGAAAACTCAAAACAAGCTATCATTCAAGGTTCAGAAGAATAAAAGCACATCAACTTCTAAAACTTCAGTTTCAGTAACACCTACTTCCTCCAATGCAAAAGGAACTCCTCCTTTAGGTAATGCTAAAGGCAGTGCCAAACCTAGGAGATTGTCTTATCCAACAACCACAGAAAAGACTGTGGTGGTTGAAGGAGGAGCGAAGTGAAGTGAATTCGCAGCAATGGTCTATAAGTATCAAGGTTTTGTATAATTTGAGTTGAGGAGAGTCAAAATTGTGTTGCAATTGGTTACATAAAATATATTTTTGGTATCACTGTGGTTTGTCAGAATTGTAGAGAGCCATTGTGATTTAACAAAAGTTACATCATGTGGCTTTTGCAAAATCACGGTGACTCATCGTGATAACAAACATGCACAAAGTCAAACATAAGACCCTGCTTTATTTATTCATTGGATTGCTTCCTATTTGTGCATATATATGAAATTCAAACAACTGTCAAGAATGGAGTCAACAGACTCTGTATATGAGTGTGATTTGTTGATTGATTCTGTTTTTTTTTATCATTTGTCAATTTTGTATATTCAAAGAAGAGACAAATTGTAGATAGAACAAGACATTTCTTATATTTTTTTACCTTATATGTTGTAATAGAAAATTTGTAAGATATGATGGTGTTGTTTATTTCATAATGGTTTATTATTACCTTATGGAGATGTCTTTGTTTAGCCTGCTTTTGTTTGCGTTATAGAATAGTGAGGGGTGGAGGCTATATTTAGGCATAGGTGGTAGAAATTTTAATTCTATTCCCTATGGTTGTATCGTAATCAAATGCTAGGTTCTTCATGCTTTGATAACTTGTCATCACACACATGGTGCAGCTATCTTAGTAATGGTTAATTTTAAAAATAAAAAAATCTTAGTAATGCCCCACTAAAGATAGAATAGAGTCGTCCATCAAATTGCAATCAATATATTTTCCCTCATTAAAATAAACAGTGTGAATTTTGGGGTTAACTTTTAAAGGTATAAATATAATTTTAGTCTTTTTATTTTAATTAATTTATAATTTTGATCTACTATTTCTAGTTTCACACAATTTAAATTCCATAATTTTTTAAAATTAAGACATTTTGATTCACCCATCAATTTGACTCTTAATTTTGATGAGATGACATTGTTAATATGGTTAAGTGAAAGCTATGTCACACTTTGTTATTTTTTAATTAAACAAAATATTTTAAAATAGGTATTGCAACAAGGTGAGAATCATATTCCTTAAAATAGATTACAATTCATAATATATAAAAATACAAAATAAAAACGAATGATTATATTTAAATAAAATAATTATTGGACGAGTATTAACATTTCATTTTCTATCGTTGTCTCCAACTTTAAACTTTGATAAAAAATCAAATTCACGTCCACTATCAATCAAAGTGTGTTTTTCCGCAAAGTAAGGGTTATGTGAGAACTATTGAATTCAACAAATAAAAGCTCATAAAATCTGGGTGTGCAAAGCAGGGTTAATTTAAAGGCCGGTATTTTGGATGGCAAAACAATAATGCTCAATATGTGATATCCAGTTAGCAAGGTAGTAATAGTACCAACTAAGCCTAAGCCTTCCAACTAGAAGATAAGGCAATAATATAGTATTCTTAAAGACCAATATTCAATTACAAACCTTCCCTTTTTTTTAATTCCTTTCCTTATATAAACTAACTTTAATTGAATTTTAAGTTTAACATTTTACTTTAAATAACTTCTATATCTAATCGGATAAAATCTTATTATGCAATGAGAGTTATAGTTAGAAATCTTCAAATCAACAAGTTGGATTAGACGAAAGGAAATCCTTCTTCATCCTTAAAAAATAATTTAAGCTCTAAATAGTGTGAAACCAATGGCTAGGATTCGTTTACTAGAATTGCCAAACTCATAATAAGTGGGTAGAAGTAAAAAAAAAAAATCGATTTATTTTTGTAAAAGACTAAAAAAATAGTATTTTTTATTAAAGATTAATTTGGAATTAATATTTTATGTGAGAGATCAAAATGAGTCTACACTTATTTGTCTTTTTTTTTTCTTGTTAAGTAACATAGTTAACGCTGCATAAGTAAGTTAATTGTCCATGTCATTATGATTTTGGTGAATTTGAATCATATGTTGTGGCAGTGATTTTGTGGGTGAGGAGAAATAGTAGTGATAAAGAGAGAAATAATGTGATGAGGATGAGAGAGAAGAAAATAACGAGAGAGATCTAAAGAAAAAAAATACAATAAAAATGCAATATAAAGAGAGTACTAAAGATAAAGATAAGGAATAAAATGTTTCGATTTATTTTTATAAGAGATTAAAAAACTGTTTTTTATTGAGTACTAATCTAAACTCTGTTTTTTGTTTTTTATAAAGGACTGAAATAATACTTCACTTTTTTATAACACATTTAATCTACTTTTAATAATAAAAAATTAAGGTGAGTACCTTATCTAAAGATAGGAAAAGTTCGATATTTCATATAATCCTTTTTATAAGAGATAAATAAAATATAAATAGATCAACAAAATTTAATTAATTTGATCCATAATATAAATATGATACTAAATAGATTAATTTTTATTAATGATGTTTATCTCATCTAACGTTTATAAATAGGACATATATCTTTGTACATTGCACCAAACCAAACTTTTTTATCTATGTTCATTATGCGTAAACGAGGGGAAATGAAATTAGGCTAATATATACGCTACTCTTTTCTCAAACGGAAGAGCTTTTCCTATAATTGTGTTATAAGTTCCACCACCTCTTTGGTATGTTTGATCGACCCATGTGTGTTAAAAAGAATAATGAGTTCAAACGAGGTACGACGTTCACAAAGGTTACAAACTTTGTTTCATCACCTCCAATCTTCCAATTCCATGTCGACCAATAGTTCAGTCAACAAAAGAGCAGCGGTTCTTATTTGTTTATTCGAAGGGCAAGATGGTAATCTCCGAGTTATTCTCACGCAGCGTTCTTCTTCTCTCTCAACACACGCGGGTGAAGTTGCTTTGCCAGGTGGCAAAAGGGACGAAAGTGATGCTGATGATGTTCAAACTGCGTTAAGAGAAGCTAAGGAGGAAATTGGCTTAGACTCTTCTCTTGTTTCTGTTATTACTCTTCTTGAACCCTTCCGTACTAAGGTACTTCTTTTTATTATCTATCACTTAACCTTTATTTCGATAACAACCAAATATCTCATAATCAATGCTACTTATTAAATATGTAAATATTTCAATTCACTGTTTAGTCCAATCATTTTTTTCTTAGGTTAACATAGTTAGAAAAGTAGATTATTATGTATGTAAATAGAGGGATCAGAGGGAAATCATTTAATCATTGTGTGAGACAGTGAGAGTTGGAGCCTTTGGGCAGAAAGGTTTGGAGATTCTTGTAGTTTTGCACTTTTCTATCTTTGCAATTAATGTTTATCCCTATTTCTTTGTAATAAAAAATAAGTGTAGTCACGATCTCGGTCGTCCGGTCAAGATTGATAAGTCTCGATTTTATGATCGGAATTTTTGTTCAAAAAAATCAATCTGTCCGATCTTGAATAGTTATTCGAGATGTGTGTGACTGCACTTATAATCCAAATTTTCTAAAATATAACTTCCTATTGTTTTTTTCCCCTCAAAACTGAGAACATTTCCAGGATGAAATCTAGATGTTCTTTTGTGTTCACCTTGTCCCACTGTTAGTAACACTGCACTGCTAGATCTAGTATTCTAGTTTCATTGCATCTTCTGTTGGCCATTTCACAACTCAGTTCCCTTACAAAGTTACTTTAATGGCAGTATGGCATCACAATAATACCAGTGGTTGGACTACTGTCCAACAAGGATGCATTTTCACCAGTTTTGGATTCCGCTGAAGTTGAAGCAGTATTTGATGTTCCCTTAGAGATGTTCCTCAAGGTTTTTGCACTTTTCACTTAAAATGTTGTATCTAATTCTTTTGATGTATAATTTCTTTAGTTTTTGACATGATCAGATGCAATTGAAACTGATTTCTTACATCATGGTTTGAATGCAGAATGATAATAGAAGAGCTGAGGAAAAAGAATGGATGGGAGAGAAGTATCTTGTACATTATTTTGATTATGAGGTAGAGAACAAAAAGTATGTGATTTGGGCTATAACTGCCTCAATCTTAATTAGGGCTGCTACCGTTTTACTTCACCGGCCGCCAGCTTTTCTAGAGCAGAGACCTCAAATCTGGGGAGGAATTACTGAAAATGATAAGATAAGACTACATAATAGTTCCCAAATGTGATTTTATATATTTATATGGATTTAATTTGTATACACTGATAATGTAAAGGTCTTTTACACTGTCAGTCAATCTCAGTTGTCAAATCATTATAAATCTTTGACTTTTATCATAACTACATCAAATGTCATAACTATGAATGGTTGTGATGTACTGACAGTGTAAAACTTTTTACAAAGTCGGTGCATAGTAGTTAAAATCTATTTATATATATAAGTTTGCATAATAGTTTTCCACATGAAGCTGTACCTGCATTTTTTGGCAATAAAAGTTAGCTAAAGAAATTAGAATTTGGAGGGGGAGGTTGGGTGGATTGAGAAACTGATTACATGTATATGAAGTGATGTTTCATGGACACACAAGAATGCCAAATTGCCAATGACAAAAAAAGACATGTACTAGTTTATGACGTTCCCACTAATAATATGCATCTTATTAAGATGATTATTGTTGGTGTACATTTTGCTATGAATTTTAAGGCATTTAACCATTTTGATGCCAAGGGGAACTTGTTGGTTGGGTCATCGCACTTGTTAATGAATTGATTGAATTCTAGTAATTTTTGACTTGGTAATAAGATATGTCAAAAATCACTTTCAATGTTTTTATCCACTGTACTCCCCCTACTTTAAGTTCAATTTTTTATTAGAACTACTAGGAGGTTCGAATTCGTTAAATAATCATGCAGCTCAATACAAACCCTACAATTTATAGCATATGTTTGGTTTTGCGTTTGACTATTGTTTCTCGCAGAAACATAGGAATAATCATTGTGACCTCTATCCAAATGTTTGGTTCTTTTGAGGCACTAGAGCAATTCAGTGTGAATTATTATCCATCAGTGTCTTTAGCTTTGGAACTGATTTTCTGTGCAATCAAACTCCATAGTATATATGTACATGATGATTTAAACAAATAGTTTATATTTTTTTCTTCTTAACTTTAAGCTAATACAACAACCACAATTTGATTGTTCAACTTTTTCCAAGGCATCACTTACAGAAAGTACAGCTAATAGGCTATAATTAAAGAAGATACAGAGAGATTGTTGCATATAAAGGCTTGGAATTTTCTGTATACTAGGAATTTATGAATCTAACTCATGTTTAAAGACAATAAAACCCGCCATAGAAAATGTTAAATTCTAAACAATGAAGTTGATGATAAACAAATGCCACAGCAGACATACTGTTATATCTATCACATTCAGCTGAATATTTCATAAAATTTCTCTGTGACAAGTAAACCTGAGTCTATTGACTCCAAAGGATCCTTTCTAAGACGGTGTCTCAAACAGTTAGGGATGACAGTAGCAATATCCTCTATACTTACATTGTCTCTTCCTTTCAGAGCAGCCAAAGCTTTAGCAGCTCTATTTGTTACTATGTCTCCTCTCAACCCATCCACATTCAACTCTGCACACACCCTTGAGATTTTCACCTTGAGATCTTGATCAATTTGAACAGAAGAAAGTACACTCCTTGCCAAGGTAATTTGTTCTGTCAGCTTCTCCTGCTCGGTTATGTAAGAACTTCGAAACTCCTTTGGATTCATGTCAAATCTACTTCTCTCCTCTACAATCTTCACTCTAAGCTCAGCATCCCGAACAGTCCCTACTTGAGCATGCATTCCAAATCTATCGAGAAGCTGTGGCCTCAGCTCGCCTTCTTCAGGATTTCCCGAACCGATTAGAATAAACCGAGCAGGATGAGAGATAGAAATACCCTCCCTCTCGACCGTGTTCCAGCCTGATGCAGCAGAATCCAACAACACATCAACTAAATGATCATCCAAAAGATTAACTTCATCAACATATAAGATTCCCCTATTAGCTTTAGCTAGTAGTCCAGGCTCAAATGCCTTGACACCCTCAGTGAGAGCTTTTTCGATGTCAATTGTTCCACATACCCTATCTTCTGTGGCTCCTAATGGCAAATCAACCATGTTGATTTTGCTAAACACAATGGAAAGTTGCTCCCCTTTTATTACTTGCTCTCTCACTTCGATTCCCATGACCTCTGGATCTTCTGGGTCTGAGTTATATGGATCCCCAGCAACAACCTTAATTTCGGGAAGTAAATCGACCAACGACCTAACTGTTGTGGATTTTCCTGTTCCTCTATCCCCCATTATCATCACGCCTCCAATCTTGGGATCGATCACGTTAAGGAGAAGACAAAGCTTCATCTCATCCTGTCCAACTATAGCAGAAAAAGGGTACACTGGCCTTTGGCTTTCTTTTGAAATAGTATTCACAGCCTGGATATCACAAGTTCAGAGTTGGCATGTTAACAAAACCACACACTCGCATAAGTAATAGTCAAAATGCTAAGTATACTTTGGTCTAATTTGAATTAGTGGTTTTAAATTACAGTTTGCAATCACAATTGCATCTACAGCATAAACGATTTTGAGCTCTTGGGAACACCATCGCAACCACAATTTCAATCGTATCAGCCGCATTTTACCGTAATATAAAGGTTCAAAGTGTAACTGCAACCGTAAACTAAATTATAGGTGCTTCTCAACCAAAATAAGATTATGATTCTTCACTCAAAGAGAAGTCTTTCAAAGCTTATAGATATAAACAAGTTTGGTGAGAAAGCTTTTGCAAAAATACTAGTCAAATTTATTTATCACAACTATATGTAGAAAAGTTTATCCACATATCAAGTAGTTTGACACCATGTAAGTTTAAATTTGTGCAATGTGCAAGGGTAACAGAATTATCATAATATAGTCTGAAAATTGTGTCTTGAATCCATAATTTGCTAAACTGAAAGTTTTTGCTACAAAAATCCGGAGTCCAAATGGAACCCAAAACATTGGCAAAGAAAATATCCCTTAAGTAAGTAAATACCTGTTCTACAGAGTTAAGTTCAGTTGCAACACTGACAACAGGGAACCTAGACCTGCCCTTTGTGCCATTAATTCCAATTCGTCCATAAAACTTTCTCCCTGCGAACCCAACCATTGAAAGAAAAACGATAACTTGAGGACACAGAATCAACAGAAATGAAAAAAGAAAAGGCATAAAAAAGTGTGAAGCAATATTAATATACCTGAGGTTAGAGAGAGTGTGTGAATGAGAGGGTTGGAAGAAGCATGATAGCGTGAAGGAAGAAAAGCAATTGAACAAGTGCCGAGTGTTGAAGCCATGGTAGTGTTTGGGCTAATCCTCAGCTCAACTTTATTTATTGTTTGTGTTTGATTCAGTACTTATAGCAGCTGGCATGCTTCCTATTGGCCTCTCCCCATCCGGATAAGAAGATAGATAGATTTCACTCTCTCTCTCTCTCTCTCTTCTTTTCTGTAAGATCAATCGATCATTAAATACTTTCTTTTTTTCCATATAATAATTATATAAAAATTATGCAAAAATCAAGTGAATAACTTCATTTAATTACTTAATCAAAAATAATATGATTATGCCAAATTTACTGTGAATATCAGCACTTAGAAGAATGGTGTGTGTTTAGTAATTAGAAAATAGGATAAAAGAAATATATTGAAAAAAGGAAAAGTGATAGTATTAGTGTTCATAATGGGTTAGCCCATAGTATGTGGGGTGCACTTAGTAAGTTGTGTGTTTTTATTAAAAAAAAATGTTTAAATATGTTTTTTCTCCATATAAATATAACAATTTTCAGTTTTAATATCTGTAAAAAAATTTGTTTGGATTTCATCCATACAATATCAAAAAACTTTATTTTTGTTCTTTAACATCAAGTAAACTTGTTTGGATTTCATCGTATTCATCACAATCAATCACAAACCTAGAAAGTGAGTTTCATCATTTTCATCAACCCAACAATCCATATTTTTCATCACTCGACTCAATCTTTTTCCCTTCATTATTCATACCTCACATAACCCAATTTTTTCTATCAATAATTTTACCTCCAACCTCATCTTTTCCCTCTACTATCTCAAAAAAATATCAACTTTGTAACATCCCAACCCTTACAGCTATCGGCGATGTTAGTCACGAACTTCTCGCTCCCCCTTTTCCACTTGGAAATATAGCGAGAAGGTCGTGACTAACATCGCCGATAGTTGTAAGGGTCGGGATGTTACAAACTTCATTTTTGAAAATTAACTATTTAAAGGATTAACAAAATAGAAAATTAACCCGTAAAGGCTTAAAAATGATTAATTTTTTTTATGGTTTATGGGTATTTGAGAGTTGGTGATGTTGAGAGTGGTTTGAAGGTGTTTGATGAAATGGTTGAACGTGATGTTCCGGCTTGAAACGCGGTGATTAATCCTCATCTTTGAAAATTAACTATTTAAATGATTAACAAAATAGAAAATTAATCCGTAAAGACTTAAAAAGGATTAAAAAAATTTGTTTGAGATAATAGAGGGAAAAGATGAGATTGGAAGTAGAGTTATTGATAGAGAAAATTGGGTTAAGTGAGGTATGAATAATGAAGGGAAATAAATTGAGTTGGGTGAGGGAAAATATAGATTGTGAGGGAAAATAAATTGATGGCGATAAATACGATGAAATTCAAACAAAAAAATTTATAGAGACTAAAACTGAAATGTTATATTTGTAGGGACATGAAATCCAAAAAAAATTATAGAAACTAAAACTGAAAACAGTTATATTTACGGGGATGAGGGAAATGAATAGTAGAAAGAGAAGAGAATTAAAGAACTTTGGTGGCGGAGAGAAGATGAAAGTTAACTAAATAGAATGTATTTTTGAAAATGGTGAGAAATAATATTTGGAATTTTTTTTAGAATTTTTAAAAAATTAAATGTAATTTCAAAATGTATTTTAAAAAACTTTCATATTTAATTATCTAATCTATTGTATATTTTATTAACGAAAATATAAAACAAAACTAATCAGACATTTTTTAAAAAATACAATATTTTTAATTCTAGGGCAGATTAATAAGTAATAATCCTATAAATTTAAAGTAAATAAACGAAGACATTTTTTTATTTCTTTCTTGTAAATTGAGAGAAATGAAGATGAAATGTGTATATAAATATCTTACAATAGATATTTAAATTCGAATTCAGCACATTGTTCGTTTTGAAATATTCATTATTCATTATATGCTGATGACTTCATCTTTATTTGTTTATTATTGCACAAAATCAATGGATCAAACCATCATCAATACTTGGCTCGCTCTTGACTACTAGAAAAGATTTGCATGTCTTCTCTAAAAGCAAACAAAGCTTCCTCAGTCAAAGACACCAAAACCTTAAACCCCTCTTTTTTCTCAACACCAGCCGTTGAATAAGGCAAAAAGAAGCAAGGTTGAACACTCCCAAGCAAGTATCTACCAAGTGGCAAAACAGTAACTGGGCCTCCCCATCCAAAGTCCACAGTAGAATGGCCCAAGTGTCTCCAATCAGTGAAACCACTCACCCATTTCCCTGCTGTGATCCCATCAGCAAAATGTAGATGTTGATAATCGATGAAGGAACGAACATACTCATCAGTAACATTGCTTTTACTCTTTCTTATTAGCTCTGCTGTTTTCCAAATGGGTTGCTCTATTAAATCTTTTGCACTCAATTGCACATACATTGGAACACAACCATTGCCCCAGTAGCCACAAGGTAGTGATGGCTTTACTAGTCTCCGTATATTTATTGAGTATGCAAACTTAACTTTCTCATTATCCTTCACTCGCGAACCCTTTATCCTGTTCTAGCAATTACCATCGTCAGAATATAAATCATATCATCATCTAAATTTAAAGTAATTGTTATCACAAAACTTATAAAAATAGTAATAATATTACATTTGTTTATAATTGATAATTTTCTTTTAAAGTGTCCTTCACTTTAGTTGTTGAATACTGTTTACTTGTTAATTATAGAAAATTTAAAATAACTATGAGCATTTTAATAAATACATTTTTTTAAAACATCTTCAAATAGATAATATATGGAAATTGAACTCTTTTTACATTACATTGTATAAAAATCCATGAAAATTTTCCCTAAAAAGATGAATGAAAAGTAACAAACTTACTTGGACCTCCAAATGTATGCACCTAGAGCTTCAAAAGTGGTGAAGTTGAATCCAGATTGGTCAAACAATGATCTCTTGAACTTCTCTAAGCACTCATCCCTCACATGAAAACACTCTCTCACAATAACACCAACATCCTCTTTGTAAGCCAAAAACTCCTTATCCAAACTAAGAAACTCACCCACCAACCGAGAATCGACACGTGGCGGGTCTCTTGGACCCAACAACTTCTCTCGATCCCAAACAGGCTCCACCGTTATCCGAGTCGACCCGCGAGCCACCTCAGCCACCGCGTTAAAAAACATAGTCCCACCAATCCCGTCGCATAGCGAGTGGTGAATCGCCGCACCGAGAGTGAACCCACCGCACTTGAAAACAGTAAGCTGAAGCATACATGGATGTTCCATTCCCTCTTCGGGTTCTGGATCGGGCACCAACTGTTCGACGAAAGGCGAAGCAGGGTCATCATCGAGGTAATTGACGGAATCGAGGGTGAAGTCTACGGTGGCGTGGATCAGAGGGACGCCTTGATTGGCAGTGCACTGGAGTTCGAGGCGGTTGTCAGGGTGTTGACGGCGGCGAAGTGTGCCGGCGAGTTGGTAGTAGTGTGGGAGAGTTTTTGAGATAGAGGAAGCGATGACGTGGAAGGGGTCGTCGGTGGTGGTTGTTGTTGTGGCGGTGTAAGTGCGAAGGTAGCGGAAGGTTAAGTGGAGGTTGCGATCGGTGTCGATGTGGGAGAGAGGGAGGGTGTGGTCTTGGAGGAAGGGGGTGTGAGAAGGAAAGATGAGAGTGCGCTTAATGGTTTTCATCATTTAGTTTGTATGGTTTTTTCTGCTTAATAATAATAATAATGCTGCTACCATGTGATTATTGCTGTGTTAGTATTATCATGTTTTGAGTCTCTTTCTCCCACCAAACCCAGTGAGAGTTTCAAATGGGAAAGACGTGGAGTAAGCTGCATCGCAGCATTCAACTATCTCACCCCAACTAACTTCATTATTCCCTCGCATTAATTATACAGTGAACATGACCATTGATTGTTTCTACAGTTTTTCTCTAATTGGTTCGGTGCTTGGCATGTAACACATAAATAAAATTGTTAAGACCTCTTATTAGAGAACAGTATAAAATGATATGGCAGAAAAAAAATGATGGCGGATATATATAGTCAGTAATTCTTAGTCTGTGTTATTTTCTAATTTGTTATATTGTAAAAGAACTCATTATCTGTTCTACAGTAACAATCCAAAGATTGTTATAAATAAATTGTTGTTTCTACTCATTTTATTACTATAGAGAGAATTTGAAGTTTGATATTTTCTTAGGTTTATTTCATGAGAAGGCCCAAAAACTTCCTCTACAACAACTCAACCTCTAGTTTTGAAACTCCTTGAGATATTAAAGTGGAAATGCTTGATTAATTATGTGCTAAAGGAAGATAATGGAAATGTTGAAATGCTGAAACATATTCGAAAGAACTTCAGGATGTGAGTGATCTAATACTTTTTAAAGGAATTTTGTTATCTAGCCTTTGTTCTTTTTCTTTTGTACGGAATATAGCTTTGGTTCTTGTTTTGTGTATTTTTTATAATCATGTGAATACCTTAATCTATAAAATTTGTGCTTCTTTTATTCAATTTGGTTTATCATATTCAGTATTCTGACTTGGTCTATTAATTTTATATTAGTTTGATAGATTTGACCAAGTCTTATTTAGTTGAGATGTAAGTCTAATTTATTTTGTTAATCTTCTATATGACCTCCATTCCTAACTCCTTAGTATAAATCCCTTTCTCCTTTGTTTTTACTTTTTATAAGTTGAATTAATATCAATGATGAGTTTATTCAGTGAATTTCTTCTCCGCTAATTTCTCAACCTTTATCACATATCCAACCAAAACAAAAAGGGTTTATCGTATTAGAAATATTTTATGTCAAAGAAAATTGTGCATTTAATTCTTTGAGAGTTTAACTTTTGTTCTATTTAATACAAAATTTCTATTTTGTGATTATTTAACGAATGTCATTCAGATACTTATATTAGCAAGATCATTTGTGTAATTTATTAATTGTGAACTAAACGAGTAATGGATAAATTATACTCTATCTATTTTAAAATAAATATAATTTAAGATTTTTGTACGCATATTAATAAATGTAATAATTAAAAAGAAAAAATAATAGTTATTTTATTAAATTATCTTTATTAACTATTTGTGTGCTTTACATTATTATTAAATGATTTAAAAAATAATGTATATAATAATAATTGAATTTTACACTTAAAAAATAATTAAAATTATCTTAAAATCCAAAATAACATTTATTTTTAAACACTTTTTTTTTCTTTCTAAAAAACACTCATTTTGAAACAATTATCGTTAAATTGACCAAACTTTGCATGTTTTGTAGATGCAATAGCAACTTGAATGACCAAACCTAGCTAGACCAGAGATATAACTAATTAACTACGTCACAGAATCAACAAAACGCCATTTTAATTGGATTTAACACTGTCACGCGTCGTTAATTTATACTTAGTAATAAATAATAATCAGACAAAAACGTTGACAAATCAGATGGGGGATTATAACAATCATATGCTAGTGGACAAGACAATCTTTATATATGTATAGCGGCGTATGGAATGGTTTCAAAATCTATCAATTTAAAGTTTATAATATATTACAAAATAGACATGTCAATGGATATACACCTCATAAAGGAAAGTTGTGTATGTTCTTTTCTGTGAGAGCTAGGTGTATAATTTGGCAGATTAATATATAACAAATAAACAGAATGAATATATATAGAAACGTTGGACCAATAGTTATCTTTCTTAATTAATATTGATATTTATGAAAGTGTCCCCTTTTATATAAAGCACAAAAAGACACAAATTATCTACTACTCCATTTTTTCCAAATAAACTCTAAATTATATGTGACTTTGCTAATTTTACACAGATTTAGAAATGTACTTAATTTTATATGAAAAAGATAAATTTTAAGTTATTTTATAAAATTATTTATTGGTATTTGAAAGATAAATTCATAGGATTTGAAGAAGAAAGAATAATAAATAGTAAATGAGTATGATAGAAATTGAAACATTAATATTTAATTGATATTGTAAAATTAAATATAATTTAGGATAATTTTTTTTTTACAAAATCATGTAATTTGAGACTTAATATACTTACTCGTGGACCCCATAAAACCTAGTATTTTTTTTGTCTCTATACAAAAGCGCATGCTTCATAGCTACAAACAATTAAAGATTTGAAACTTACCTGAAAATGAAGCTGGCATTGAGTGGCTGCAAATTGAAAAGCCCTTAAAGAGGATTTTACATGCCCATGATTTTTTATTTATATGCATGATGCATCTGACCTTTTCTCAATGCATGTACAGTGAGAACCCCACATATTGTTAAATTAAATATTGAGAAAGTTATATATGCATTATGTTATATGGTCTATATAAACCATACAATTTTGACTTCAAACCTATGCTCAATACTACATATAACAGTTGATACATTTTTACATACAGGTTCCGTGCACACGTTAGAACATTTGATATTTATCTTAAATCATTGTAAAAGGAATGGAAAAATTGAGGTTCTTTGTTATCCTTATGTTGGTGTTGGTCTCAGTTTCATACTCTGAGCCTCGTCCACTGGGTACTCGTCGTTCCATGAACAATGTAGCCAAAGATTCAGCTTTAAGTGTTCATCATCATCTTCGAGCATGGTTATTATCATTGTCAAAGGAAAAACCACTTAGGACAAGTCGTCTTAGCCCTGGTGGGCCAGATCCAAGGCACCATTAACTAAGTATATGTTTGAATTAACAGTTAATTAAATCACGGTGATACTGTATTTTGATCTATGTTTCAAATGCACATTAGCATGTTGTGAATTTGTCAAATTTATTGACAGTCCAAATTAACATGCACAGATAATCTTTAGACCAATCGATGACAATTCAGACTCGTTATTAATTACAAGAGGGGAAATGAGGAATTAAATCTTCATTTCCTATTTATATGTATTTTTGTTTTTAATATAACATGTTCAATAAAATAGTTTTTCTGTCTTTCTTTTAAATGTTAATATCAATGCAGTGATGTAATCCTCCTTTAAAAAAATATAAATCAAAATCAAAATTTGGACAAATTACACCATAAACTCTTGTCAAAAAAATAGAAGAGAGAGACATTATAGACAATTGTGCATATGCATTATAGACAAATTATGTCTATCGTACATTTACATTTTATAATTTATATACATTCATTCAATACTTCATTTTTTTATATATATTATTTTTTTGTATCACATTACTATCATATCTCATTTATCGCACCACTTTCTCAATTTATTTATCACTCAAGATATTTGGTGTCTACAAAGTTGTTTTCTATATCTTTATAGGAGAAAGTCTTGTGTTGACATAAAGACTTAGACACACTCTCTTAAAAAAGAAGTTGAAGAAAAAATAATTAATATATATATATATATATACTTTTTATGTGTGTGCCTAAATAATACTTATTTGGGGTTGTGTCCATACAAATATTTCTCATAATTAATTAATTTTTTTTTATAAGATTAAGAAGATTAATTTTTACATAGATCTTATTTTTCTTTTTCTGTTATTTTGTCGTTTGAGTATG
>JBBPBP010000002.1:2873559-2899687 GCA_037974735.1 Cicer chorassanicum
ATGTGAGTATTTTAGTTTTAAAGATGTTAAATTTGTGATGTCATTTTTGATGTAATCTATTAATTTAAATGAATGAATATCTTTTAATAAAAAAAAAAAGATTAATTTCAATCAACAATACATATACTTATTGTTTTCATATAGTATATATGAAGTAAGTATGAAAGAAAATGATAATTAAGAGAGTAATTTTGTTTTTAATAAAAATGAAGGTTGACATAGGGTTGGATTTAACTCATTTAAGGTAAGAGATAAAGGATTTAAGAAATTCAAAGGACTCAAATTTAAATCTCAGTAAAAGAGAGAAAAAATAACATAGCAATTAATATAAATAGAAAAATGATAACAAGTACTCCTATATATTAAAGAACTAAGTATAGAATATTTGTCTTGAAATTTATATATTTAATTTCTAAAAAAATTAAAGTTACTATTTATATATATGGTACGAAGGTAATGGCTCTCATGTGTTTTGAGTCTTTTGAGTTGGCTTGCACCCTCTTGTTTTATATATTTTCATTGTGAGTTAAATGGGCCACGGAAGTTTAAGCCTATAGCTTTTATTTAAACAATATTTTAGTACTACAGCCTATTCTTAGTGGTTTCGTTAGAGTTATATAAATGATGGTTCAATCTTTATGACGCTTAGTTACAATTTAAGTTAACGGCGCGCCATGTTTGGTAAGTTAGATAGGTTGGAATAAATAAATTATAATAAAGTACACAAACTTTCTTGAGCTTTGAATATTAGGTCAGCTTAAGCCAATTAATAGACTAAAGTGAAAATGAAAACATATATGTATCAAATGAGCATGAGATCTTCACATTGTGGAATCTGAAAATTGAACAAAGATTTGCCTTTAGAGCAACCAAATCGGCAAATTGACCAAGTCGTCAAATTTTAAAACAGCTCCACTACTAGAGTCTAGAGAACTTAGAAAAAAAATGTGAACAGAGTACATATATTAAAGTAAAAAAAAAACTTATTTGAATTCGAGAAGTGATAGTAAAATATTGAGATAAAAACTATGTGTAGCATGACCTCTACTCTTTTTTTTCGTCTATATATTAACGCTTGAATTTTAGTGTTCCATACCATAACCTAAGATTTTCATAAAAATCATCATCATATAAAAATGCTGAAATTGAAACAATGGTTCTGGATGTGCCTAATACTTGTGTTCCTCTCATTATCTTGTGGTGAATCTCGTCCTATGGAAACCCCAACGAGTTTAAAGAGGAATAGGGCCAAAGATTCACATTTTGGAGCCCATATTGCTAGTCTGAGGAGCTGGTTTTCAGAAATACATGAAAGCCCACGTTTGCCTGGAAGACTCAGTCCTGAGGGCCCAGATCCAATTCATCATTGATTAAAAGGCCTATGAAAATATATAGTGGTTTCTTCTCTCATCTCTTTGAATTGACTAAATAGTTTTTTTTAATCAAAATACACATCTGAATTAACCAACGTTTGATTAAAAAAATTTTTAAAACGAATGAAGTAAGAGAAGAATCCATCGAAATATATAGTCTAGTTATGAACTATAGTTACTGGCCTTGTATTAGGAACTAGCCTAATTACATTTGACTTGCATGGGTTCATGAAATATATCAAAATATACATCATTATCATATCAATTACTTATATATTTTTTGTAATATGATATATTTTATATGAGAAGTGATAAATTAATTCCAGAAGTAACAACTTAAAGTTACTTCAAATCACGACCCTTCATTAAAATAATAATTAACCATTGCGATTAATTACTAATAGTACCTATCGTAAAGTTTTTCTATTCTTCTTCCTAAAACTTTGAATGAAGGCAATTGACGACTCACGATTCTGCAAAAGCCTCCACAGTATCAGTATGAGAAAATATATATATCTTGCTGAGATTTATATGGGCTTATATATAGCTAGAGATCTATTAATATTTTCATTAATACATTTTGCATATATTATGTTATTGATTTTTTGTAAGTATTTTATATGTAATAAGTTAGAAAATAATATATATATTAAAGTAGAAAACAATCAAGTTACATTATTACCAGTAAACTAGATAACCTTAAAATGTAAGATTTATTGAACATGATGAAAAGAAAAAATAATGTATTTATAAACATAGGGCTCAAATGATAAGTATTTACTTATTATTATATTAATAAAATTTAAAATGTGATAATATAAACATTATTGTTATCATGTGATAAAATTAAATTGAATAATTAGCTATAATAAAATATAAATATATTCCTCTCAAGAAAAAATATATCTAATAAAGTAATCATATGAAATAACTTTTATTTTATATATTATAAAATAACTTGAAAGGCCAATCAACAATTTTATAAAAAATCTTCTGTTATTGACAAGACATGTTGAAATCCAATGGAATAGACATTAGAGTGTAAATTGGGTATCTTTCGTAATCCACTATAGAAACTAAGGCTATATTGGTTTTTAAATTTGTATCACAACAAAAACACGTCCAATTTAACGCTCAAGTTTGTAGCTTATGTGGATTCACATCAACAATGCATTAGAATACAAGAATTGAACGTCCAATGCAGATCCAAACAATTGCTAATTCTTTGCCTATTGTCTATTTGGGTCACAGCTATCCAAAAATAATTTTGAATAAATAATTTATAAAGATAATAAAAATAATTTAGATTTAAAGTAAATTTAATATAAGTAATTTATTTTTGGATATATGTATATATATACACACATACATCCACAAAATAGTTGAACAAAAATTTAAAGTTAAAAATCACTTCAAATAAAAAAATTTAAATCTCAACTTCAAAGACAAATATTTCTCCTCCAAAATATCAAAAGAAAAATTGTAAATCAAATTTATGTTTCTAAGATCATTTTTGTACATCCACTTAGGCTGCATCATAAATTCTAGATGTGTTTCTTATGTCACATCACCTCAGATGATGCTGAGAATTCACTTGAACATGAACCAAACTTACAACATGAAATGAGATCTGCTTTATTAAAGAGAAATGTGAGAGGGTGTAAAATGTATCTAACAATTGCATTATTATACAATCAGTTCAAACTTCAAATTGTTTCACTGACACTAAAAGCATATAGCCCTCACCCAATGTATTGTTTACCATAGCAGACAAAAGGAGAATCAAAATATTATCAGGTAATGTACTCTATTTACATATATATCTTTAATAATAATGACAAAAGGATTTCACAAAAGGATTTCCCCTTTTGCACTATATCTATCATCCTGTTTCTAAAGAAATGCCTTCATGGGGTCATTAGGGTCAATATCACCTATAAGAGGGAGATCAACTGGCATAGATTCAATATATAAACCTTCTTCTCTCAGTTTTCTGATTATTGCATGAAAGACAAGTTGATTCCCTCCATTAGTCAGATGCAAACCGTCACTGCATTTCATCGAACAAAATCGCATATTCATATCAAGTCAGTAATGAAAACTTCACATGATCTTATATTATGCAGTGATGACAATTCAACAAAGATTCAGATTCAGATAAGTTACAAGACAAAGCCATCATGTTCATTAGTATTTCAAATTTAATGGTATTGTTAACATCAACATTTCCAAATGCTATAAGCAAAGATAAACAAAGGTAAAAAAATTTAGAAACCTTAAATATTCTTTTCTCCAGTCAGGGAACCGTTGCATTTCGGTCCAGAGATCAATGAAAGGAATTTGACATTCAGTGGCCACAGCAATGCATGCTTTAGCATATTCACCAGCAGCTTCATTTGTCCTTTCAGGAAGACCCTCTGGATTGTCCACATACGGATATCTGCAAAAGATTTTTAGAAATTCTTTGAGTATGATTAACCTCGATAGCATTATATATCTAAGTATATGTTTGGTTTTGCATTCCAAGTCAATTCCAATTCCACCATGAAAATAGAGAAACTACGGATTGTTGCTTCAAGAGGTTGAAGTGTGTTCAGTGGAATTCCGGCAGCAAAACAAACATAGGCTAAATCTCGCAAACAAAGAAAACCTTATATAATCAGTGACAGCATGAAGGACAAAAGGCCGATAAAACAGTACCTAAGTCGTGCATCTTCATCAATGGGAGGAGGAGTTATTAGGATAACATGAGTTGTGGGCCATCGCTTCTGAAATTCAAAGGAAATTTGCAATATTCAATTATACCATTTATACAAGAGGCCTAGAATTGAAATAAAAACAAATATTGATTTACTTATTATTATAAAGAAATATAAATCAATCTCCTCTAGAACTGCAAGGCATGCATGTAACTGTCACTGTTTCATGTTTCCATAAAGCTGATTCTAAACTACCTGATCTAGAAAACTATAAAGTTTGACGTGCTGCAAATGACTGGTAATTTTTGGGTGCCAACCTAGTTTGGATCACAATCGTTATAGTGATGTCTTTGCATGCTGTCATTCAGATACAAAAAAATTAATCTAGAAAACTATATGAATTCAAAAAATAGTGAAGGCAGGTTTCTTTTGGTGATGCTCAGATGTAATTCAGGTCTTACATTTTGTGATAACTTTTATCCCAAGTGAATATATTAAAAGAAAGTTCCATGATAAAAGTGAATCAGTGATATCTGGCATTTTATATGTTAAAGTTTATATAACATCTTAAAGTCACAATGTCCAAGGTCGGTATCTGGAATAAATTAAGAGACAATTAACTCTTGAGCTTTGCCTCCAAAAAGTGGAGGGGAATGTAATTATTTATTGAAGGTGAGAGAATGCAATAGGTCACTCTATCCTTTTAGGTTACAAAATAAGACAATCACTGTGCTAGCACCCACAGGGTAAACAACAAAGAACTTGTGTGACTTTTCCCAATCAACTTTTAACCTTTTCACCAATGAAGTCTAAACTAATATTTTCATCTATTCTTCCAAAAAGAATAAAGCACTACAGATCTGAATTTTAAATTTATAATATATTCATTTGATTAGAGGAAGAGCCTTGGCATTAAATTCCTAAAAATATATTATCTGTTTGTACGGGTAAGATTGCATAAATCTACTTCCCTGAATCCTAACTAATGAAAGCTACTTGCAATGAATAGCCCTTGTATATAACACACACTTATAGACATACATATTAGAGGTGAGTGCTTCGATGGACCTACACAACATATAGTCCACTATGAACAAGTGCTTAAAAATCACCCCGAAACTTTAACGATGATGACACTCATCGGAAGTAGAAGTCCACGACCGTCTTCGTCCTTACGGTTTAGACGGTGACTTGATTGGGGTCAACTCTTCGAGTTCAGTTATTAGAGACACAGGTTTGTTTCCCTTGTTTTTATTGAACAAACATCAATCAAGTCACTTTATCAGTCTTGAGAATGAAAATGATCATGAACTTTTTTCATGAAACAACGCGTGTCGTCATTAGAGTTTTGAACAATTTTCAGGTACCAAACCACGTTAGAATTTGCCTACATATGTATACATAATGGTCGACAACTTTCTTAATAGAAGCGTAAGCAATGACCAACCTATGGACCACACAAGAGTCAAAATACTTTCCTTCAGGAACGTTCAACAGATATCTTAATCCTTGAAGAGAGGGGCTAATCATCCACTAACATCCATTCCTACCTAACAGGAACAGGTCATAGTCGACCAAACCGAATGATAACATAATTGCATGGGCGCCAAATAATGACACTCTTAAAAAAGAAGACTATTTATTTAGGTTGTGAAAACAACACTACACTATGATCCTACTCAATCCCCCAAAAAGAAAAACCAATAAAAAGTGGAGCTTTACATAAGCATCTCGTGCAAACTCCACTCATACAAACACTTTTGGTGAGTGTATGTATTATTATTGATCACACACAAGTGGCCCTATAACCACACCCACTGCACGTGTGTTCATTTGACATATATCATCTAGGCTATTCTAAAAGGGCCCTTTTCTCCAATTCTATTCCTGAAACCCCACAACCAATATTTGACTACCCCAGTCGATAAATAAATGTACTACCTATATAAGACTCCATTAATTAAATCCCAAAAATAAAAAAGATCCTATATTTAATGACGGAGATAGAATTCGATAAAATTTAGGTGTATTTTCTTAGTGTTTTCAATGTTGTTACTAACTTCAAATATTCATAACTACATATGATTTCTTCAAATCTATAATTTTTTCTCAGTTCGTTTTAATCACGACAAAGTATATTTTAAGTTAGGAACAACACAAAAAACACTTAGAAAAATGCACAAAATTTTTGTCCTATACTAAATCATCATAGCTAGCAACAAACCCCACAAAATGACAAATAATTAATCATTTTGTTACATGCAATAAAACGCAACCATTTCAAAGCATTAAGCACGCGTATCAAACCCACAAGGGTCAAAACTATTATTTCACTTAAAAAAGAACCCTTTTGTGCCACTAAACAACAGTGACCAATTTCTGGGTTTCAACACCATACATCTTTTACCTAACCATTTAACAACCAAAAGTTTATTACTACAATATGAATATAGATTACCTTGAAGAATGAGACAATTGAACGAAGATTATCCTTGTATTCATGGAGAGGTACGTTTTGAAAACCAGAGCATCTATTAGGAAGACAAGCGTCATTAGCCCCAAAGAAAACGGTCAAAGCAATTGGAGCAGTTACGGTTCCAGCATGACCAGCGTGTAAGATAGGGAAAACCCTTTCCAACACCTTAAGTGCCCATCTAGTGTTGTAACCACTATACCCTCTAAGCACCACATCAGCCTGTTACAAAACACAAACCCCATATACATAAAGTTTAAAACTTGACATTAAAATCGAAAAAGCCATAAAGTGAGAATAAAAATGAAAGAATGAATAGTATTAATATTATTACCGTGCGAGAGAAATAGTAGGCAAGAGAAGCACCCCAACCTCCAAGATCGAAGGAATCCTCAGTGATTGAATCGCCGAAAAGATAAAACTTTGGTCTAGTCATGTTTGAGAGAAGTGTGTGGTAAATGAAGAAATGGAAGATCCAGTAATTAGATAAATAGATTCAGTAGCGTGGATGCATAAATGAATGAATAAAAAAGGTTATCCCCATACTCATAATCAATTCTTTATTCGGTGGAAAAAGAGTGCAATTTTAAAAATGAAGGAAATAAATTGCAGTGCACTATGAAAAGGGACATGCTGACAGTGATACAACCAGGCCACGGGTGGCGACCGATAGTGACACTGTAACTACATCAATGGTTCATAATCTGTAAAATTTATTTAATATCAAATTCTTAACGCATCTAATATTAAAAATATAAAAATAAACTCTTAATATACGAACTTTATGTCCCAAAACTTCACATTAAGAGTGTAATGTGAGTGGTTTAATAATAATAGGTGGTTTAATATTTGAGATAGATTTTGCTGCAAAATTTACAATTTTTCTTGAATATAACTTATTATGAAACTTTGACACCTTGATGCCTATCCACAATTTAAAAAAAAATCAATTTTACTCTAATCATTTTTATTCAAATAATTTTGATATATTTTTTACCAACACAAATATGAAATTTTTGGTATAGAATTTTATTTTATAATAATCTAATTTATAAATTATCATATCAAAAATTTTAAATTTCCAATCCGTAAAAAACAAAAGAAAAATAAATTACATATTTAAAATTGAAATTTTTGATATGAAAAAAAAAATTGATAAAAAATTTTGCATTCTGAAAAATTCGTTATTAAAAAAAGTGATAAAAAAATTTTTATATTGAAAATTTCAAAAATGAAATTTGCGGTTAAAAAAAATTTTGTATATCAAAAATTTTAAAAATAAAATTACCAGTATGAAAAAAAAACATAGATATGAGGTACAAAAAATGTTTAATTTTATGTAAAGGTATTTTTGGAACTTCATAAAAAAAAAAAGTAAAATATGGTATAAATTGAAATATGGGGTTATAAAATCCAATTCTTTGGAACTCTTTTAATTATTGTTATGGATCAGCCCAAGACGCAATCCTTTCTTGCTTGTACACACAGGTCACGAATTTGGGTCAAATATAATATTTTTCAATTTTAAAATATAGTAGTAACACATAATCTCATATTCTCGGCCCCTCTATAAATAGACCATCCAACTTTTGCAGCATACTTGGGTTAAAAAAAGAAAGAAGATATTTCTCCTCCTAAATAAATTTCAACGTTTATTTCAGATTCAAAATTCAGTAATGTAATACTTTAATAGATTGATGATATCAAAAAGTCCAACTCAGTATTGTTTTTTTGTACATTGTGAGTAAATATTGAAGTGCTTGAACAATAAAATAAAATAAAAGAATATAATGGGCCGGTCACAAATTTAAAAAACATTCAGCCCGTCCTTTCTCCAAAATGATATCTTTTTCTTTTTCATTTGAACCAGAACCTTTGACCAAAAAAAAAAAACCAGAACCAAAAACTGAACTGCTCTCACCGTAACACCCACACGCTTCCCCCAAAAAGGTTCTTTCTAATAATCTCCTTACTCTCTAATTTTCAGTACACAAAAACAACATTTCATATTATCAAATAATTTATATAAATGTACCCCTAACCCTAACCCTAAATTGGCCTCAATTTTTCCATCATATTCTAAAGGAGAATCTATTTTCTTTGTGATTAATCAAGGAATCGAGATGCTAGGAAAAGTGAGAAAGGTTTCAGCTCGTGGAGAAACAGTAGCAGCAAACTATGCATTCGGTCCTTCTGAAGATGATGTAATTATCAAACACAGGCTTCTCACACGTACAACAACCACTAGAGGTGAACCTCCATTGAAGAAGCTTCAGAAAAAGTTCACTTCTTTCGTCTCCGAGGTGGATAAAGAAGAAGATAACTACAATGACTGTGAAAAACTCGCCAGAGCTTTTTTGCAGGAACTTACAACATTTGAAATTCCTCTTTTGAAAAGCAAAGCAATTGTTGAGGCTAATGTTAGGGAGAAGGACAATTTCAATGAGTTGAAAGACGAAATGAATCGACAGATCTTGCAGGCGCAGGTTGATATTGAGGATCTTAAGAAACAATTAGAAGAGAGTAAGGTTGAGAGACGGCATAAGGAGGAGTGTGAGGCTATTAGGAAATTGATTGCTTTGCAGCCGCCGAGATCCGAGACTATGAAGATTATAACGGAGTTGGAGAAAGAGATTGCAGCGTTGGATGCTGAGAATACCGCTGGTTCCAGATTGTTGGAGCTTAGGAAGAAGCAGTTTTCCCTTTTGTTGCATGTGGTATGTGCCAGATATTTAGTTTGGTTTATTGCTTATGCTAGTACTTGTGTGATTCTTGTGTTCTTTTGCTTCTTTGAACTTGCAATCAGCTGTTGAGCACAGCTTTATTGTCAACTCTGTGCCTATTTATCTGTTATGCTTAATTATCTCTTGCTCTTTCGAAATTATGTCTAGTCAATGACTGAATGCAGCCTTACTTATTACTTATGAGTACCACTTTTCTATTGAGAAGAGATTTTGGTTCTATTGCACAATTAGCATATAGGAATTCACACTATTTTGAAATAGAGAAAATTATATTAGATATGTATTACTTTGATTATGATTCAGATGAAACCACCATTATTAATGAAAAACTAAGAGCCCTAGTAGTTCTAGAATCCTGGGACTGACAACTATGTTTTCAGTACCATCCAAGTTCAATTCAAATCAGCCACAAAAGAAAACATCAAACACTTTAAAAACTCAGTTTCGAACAGCATGTGACTGAACTTTTAGTTGAAGAAGAATCGATTTGCATATGAATTGCCCAAGTCAAAAAAACAATGGCGAAGTAAGAGTGAATGTAAAAACAAAAATATAGAACATTATGCTAACAAAAAAGTAAAGAAAGCATGTAGGCTGACAGGTAGTAGTTGTGGCACAGTTGTCTGTAGACTGAAAGGCGGAACTCATGCATATTATTGAGAAAACCCAAATCCTACATAGAAAATAGATAAGTCTTAAAATGTCTTTATTAAGAGTAACACCTCTCACCTTATATGCTGATTTTGTATGGATGAGTTAGACCCAATATAAAAACTTAATATGGCATATAAGCTTATCGATCGAGCCATCTACCATTTATATTCACGCACCAAACCTAATAGTGTCGGCCGTGAGGTGGTGTATTGGGAAAAATCCAAGTTCCGCATAAAAAGGAGATAAAGCATGAAACGTCTTTATAAAGAGTGACACCGCCCACCTTATAAGCCGGTTTTGTAAGAATGTGTTAGACTCAATATTAAGACTTGGCAAAGGTAAGGAGAACAATGTTTGAAATGCATTTGGAAGACAGTTATTCTAACTTACAAAGCATTATTTCGGTTATTTGATTCTGATCTGCTTTAACCCTTCTGAGTCATGTTAAAAAATTTAGATTATATAATTGGTGATTGGGCTGAAAATTGTCCAACCAAGTAATCATATATGAATACATTCATAGGTCTGGAAGACTGGAATAGAGAAGTTGTGACTTGTAACTATATGGTGAAAATAAAATGCATCGTTCTTCAGTTATTTGTTTTTGAAATTTTTTACTCACGACTTGAGTGTGAATGATATTGATGCCTTAGCTCCCTAATTTGCATAGGTAATAAATTGTGACCATGTGTTTTTCTCCAATGATAATAACCCACATTTGACATTTTGAAAAGAGTTCCAATTTCTCATTCTTAATCTCGATATAATTCAGTTATCGCCAGTTT
Organism: Cicer chorassanicum; assembly: GCA_037974735.1. Taxonomy (NCBI): domain Eukaryota; kingdom Viridiplantae; phylum Streptophyta; class Magnoliopsida; order Fabales; family Fabaceae; genus Cicer; species Cicer chorassanicum. The sequence continues at coordinate 2,884,288 of JBBPBP010000002.1, forward strand.
CCCTTTCTTGTATTTATTGATTGGTTTGTGTTGTGAATGATATCTTTGACTCTTTGTCATGCTTACCTTTTATTGCCAATACAAACTGAGTGTTTTTAATTTAATTCGAGTAATAGTGTTTCAGCGAGGCAGTTTTGTTCAAGGATTTCACATAAGTTATATATTTCCTATTTATCTCTTACTTCCAACATCACACGAACTTGTTGTTCCAGTATGTTATGTTTTTCATTGGCTATGTTATGAACTGCAATTATCATGATGCCAAATTCTGGACACGTGGCATCCCTTATTTAGTTATTTTAATAATTGTCAATGTAAATGTTGACGTCAATACTTATTCTCCATCCTTATTCTTCTTGCAGGTGGATGAGCTGCAGAATACAATAGAGGAAGAACAAAAGAGTCTAGTTGAAGAGATGAGAATAGCAACAGAGGAGCTTAAGAATGGGATGGAGGATGCAAGTGGAGGGTCGGAAGCAATGGCAGTTGATCAATAACTAGATTGAAAGTCTCACTGTTGTACCATCTCTTACACACAATTCAATCTTGGTATTCTGTTACAGTAATTAGGAACCATATGTAAATGAAATATCAGTGTTATTATGCTGGTGCTTAGAACTTTGTAACACTCGAAGCATTTTGATTGGTGTATTCTATGACATTTTTTCTAATATATTTAACATCGTTGGGTCTTTTTTCATTTTTCCTTCTTCTTCATCCAAAGAATCTAGTATTTGTATGTGTATCACGAAGAAAACAATACGGGAATCGGATATGGCAATTCTAAAATAAATATTAGTTGGTACTAGCTCAAAGGGAGACAATGGCGGTTTCAATTTTTTGGTGGTGGGGGAAGTTTCTCTTGGGAATGATACAATATCAACGATGAGGCTAAATGATCCTAAGAGTAAACAATTTGAGGCACAATGCACATTGCGAATGTAAGAATTTTTTGTCTATATAGACTAAACTTAAACATGTAAAACTTGCCCTTTTCCTTTATATTATTAAATTGAATTGAACTGAATGGTCTAAAATTTTCAAAACCTTAAAAGAAACTTAATTTCGAAACATTTGATTTTGGGATAAATAATAAACATAAATATTCAATTACTAGATCAATGGCTACTCAAGATACCTGATTTTCTTTTAGGTAAAAGATTAATTTAAAAAGAAAAAACAATCAAATAACTTATGTGTTAAAAAGTAAGTAAGAAAAAAGATTAAAATTGAAATTTTATTTTCTTCTCATTTTGGCTCACGACAATTGATGTGCAAAAAAGAGTAAAATAATTTTATTTGTTTGAGATTAATTTTTTTTTATAAATACATTCAATCAAATTACATAGCGTCACTTTTTAAAATAATTTCCGAAATAGGTAGATACTATCTTGTAAAAAAAAGTTATTACTAAAATATTTCTAAAAAACATACATGAGTGATTGGATCGCATGGGTAATAAAATTGAGTGAACTTATTTACAAGTTATTACAAAGCACAACTCTGCTGACAAATACCTCGTTCGATTTATCCGTCAACAATTTCAGACCCGATTTGCGCTGTGGCAATGTCAATGAGAAAAGATGAACAATGGAATATTCAGACCTTTCTTCTTGTTTCGTAGCTTCCATAGTTCACTGATATCCCCACATCAACCATTTCTACAAAACCATGATTTCATTTCTCACTCTTCGTTTTTATCAAGCTCACTCCAACATTACATTAATTCCCAAACTCCTTCCCTCGGCCAAAAAATCCATTCCCACATCCTCAAAACTGGGTTTGTTCCAAACACAAACATTTCAATCAAACTACTTATACTCTACTTGAAATCTAATTCATTAAGATACGCACGCCAGGTGTTTGATGATTTGCATGACAGAACTTTGTCTGCTTATAATTATATGATTGGTGGCTATCTCAAACAAGGGCAGCTTGATGAATCACTTGGTTTGGTTCATAGGCTTTTGGTGTCTGGGGAAAAGCCTGATGGGTTTACTTTTTCGATGATTTTAAAGGTGTCTACTTCGGGTGTTAATGTTGCGATGCTCGGTGATCTTGGAAGAATGGTACATACCCAGATTCTTAAATGTGTTGTTGAGAAAGATGATGTTCTTTGTACAGCATTGATTGACTCTTATGTTAAGAATGGGAGGGTTGGTTATGCAAGGACTGTTTTTGATGTGATGTCGGAGAAGAATGTTATATCTTCAACGTCACTCATCTCTGGTTACATGAATAAAGGCTATTTCAATGACGCTGAATGTATTTTTCAGAAAACATTGGATAAGGATGTTGTGGTGTTTAATGCTATGATTGAAGGTTACAGCAAAGTACCCGAATATGCCATGAGATCTCTTGAAGTTTACATTGACATGCAACGGTTTAACTTTAGGCCGAATGTTTCCACATTTGCTAGCATAATTGGTGCTTGTTCCGTGCTTGCAGAATTTGAAATTGGGCAACAAGTTCAAAATCAGCTTATGAAGACACCTTTTTTTGCAGACATAAAATTAGGAAGTGCCCTTATAGATATGTATTCTAAATGCGGTAGAGTTGTAGATGCTCGAAGAGTTTTCGACCACATGCTTGAGAAGAATGTTTTTTCATGGACATCTATGATCGACGGATATGGGAAGAATGGGTTTCCTGATGAAGCACTTGAGCTATTTAGAAAGATGCAGATAGAATACCGCATTGCACCCAATTTCGTGACGTTCCTTAGTGCACTCTCAGCTTGTGCACATGCTGGACTTGTGGACAAGGGTTGGGAGATCTTTCAAAGTATGGAAAATGAATATATGCTGAAGCCGGGGATGGAGCATTATGCTTGCATGGTTGATCTGTTAGGACGAGCAGGGAGGCTAAATCAGGCTTGGGAGTTTGTCATGAGGATACCCGAGAGACCAAATTCAGACGTGTGGGCTGCTTTACTTAGTTCATGCAGAATCCATGGTAATATTGAGATGGCGAAATTAGCTGCAAGTGAGATTTTCAAGCTGAATGCTAATGGAAGACCGGGGGCATATGTTGCACTATCTAATACATTGGCAGATGCTGGGAAATGGGATAGTGTAAGTGAGCTTAGAGAATTAATGAAGGAGAGAGGAATATCTAAGGACACTGCCTGCAGTTGGGTTGGAGCTAATAGTGTTTGTTAGTTCTTATGATGGGTTCAAAGATGAGCAAAATCATTTTTTTTATCAAACGAGTTGATTCCTATTGATTACTGTGCTTCTGACTATAATGTAAACTATTAAAAGAAATATATGAAATGAGATGTTCATTGAAGGGGAGAAGCAACAATCTTTCTGGGAGGTAATTTGCCGAGAGTATGGTTCAAGGAGGTTAATCCTAATTGACCCAAAAGAAGGGAAAACATTAAGCAGAAGTATTGATTATTTTGAACAAGGTTGAAGCCAAATCCTGCCGCTTAAAAGAGTTGTTTTTTTGTATAGGTAGACATTGATTATCACCAGCCACTGAATGATTAGAAGGTGGGAGACTAAAAATTTAACTGGTTCATATACCTATGGCAGACAGACGCGAAGTAGTTGGCTTTGCCTTTCTTGGTTGTCTAAGGTATCCCTAGTCAAATGTCATAGAGTAATCCTTCTAAGTACATAGTTTATTTAAAAGGTTGACCTCTCCCGAAAATAGATGACAAAATGAGCGAGTACGATATTAATTTGAACCAGATCACATTTTATAATGTTATAAGAATTTACTGTATTGATTTAAATTATTGATACAATATGGTGTAAATACCTTGTTTTTAATCTTTGTTAACAAATCTTAGCATGGGCAATGCAGAGACATGACATCACATGATTGGATTTGCAATTTCAATGTCTGACTTAATAAGAGAAAACTGATCCATAATATTAATTAGAACTTAAAAGAAAGTGGCGTGAGCAGAGAGGAATGGTTGTATGTAAGAAGGACGTAAGCGATAATTCAACGTGGGGTTTTGGTATTGGTGACCAACCCAGCCATTTCTTTTTAGGACTCTTGGTGGCTAACTATCATTTAACTACGTGTTCCCATAGTTCTTGTTTTATTTATTTTGTTTTAATTTTCTTCTATTAAACTCATTTTCTTAACATTTCTTGTGCTCTCCGTCGACTAAATTATAATAGACTAATATATAGTTTATGTTTTGTATTTGGCTTCTCATAATTTAACAGCTTCAACAAGGTAGTAATTGGTAGTAGCAGATTAATTATTTCAGCCATGTGTTGTTGCTGCTGTGATGAGGATTGTAAATTCAGGCCTCTTGGGTTTCTCTTAGGCCTGCCTTTTGCTTTCTTTTCTCTCATCATCTCTCTAATAGGTGTTATTGTTTGGATCGTTGGGTAAGTCCTTCTCTTCTCAATTCTCATCTACTAGTATATTAGCTAGCTAGTACCTCTTTTAATTTGATTATTTGATTGAAAAAGTATTGAACACAAAGTAATTATGTATGTGTGTGATGTGTGGTAGGTTGATTTTGACATGCATATGTCCATGTTGCCTTTGTGTGACCCTCATAGTTGAATTTGCTCTGGTGCTCATCAAGGCTCCAATTGTTGTTATGGAGTGGTTCATCTCCAAGATTCCATGTTAATTAGAGATATTTGTATTTTTAAGACTTTGTAGTCACGGTGCTAATTTTAGTACTATTATTTGGTTGATTACCTTTTAATTAACTTCATTCGTGCATTAGTTTTTAGTCAATAAAGAAAATTCATGCATTAGTTTAAATGTTTAATAATGTCCAAACGAAAATAGCAGGTGCATAGAACTATTCTATGTGTCCTATAATAATGAATTCAGTTAAAATAATCTATTTTACTCTTTTGTGTTTACTTCTTTCTTGTTTTATCCTCGCCCTATTCTAAAATAAGTGTTGTTGATGCCTGTTTGCTGCTCATAGAATAGAATAGAATTATGATAGAATATACTATCACGGAAGAGTATGATACACTAAATACATATATAGAACTTATCATACTTACATGGTATCACGTAAGAGTATGATACAGTAAATACATATATGGTAACACTTATCATACTTATTATATCGTGTGTTGGACGTTTATATAATAATAAGTATGATAAAATTATTTTTTCATATTATATTTTTCGTAAATATCTCATAATGATATGATAGAATATATATTATATTTAAATGATAAAATTATTTTTGTGAAATAATTATTTATATTTTTTTTAAATTAATTTATAATATCTTTAAATTTTATAAATTAATGAAAAATAAAAAAAAATTAATTAAATAATTTTATATTTAAAAAAAATATATAAACAATTTCACCTAAGCCACCGGCCTACAAATGTTTTGTCACTTAATAATGTGCACATGCCTACCTCCGTCCTCTTCCCCAAATAAAATTACAACAACGTTAATCAATATCCTTGCAGACATATATAGGAATGTTGCATAATATAAGTAGGAAGCACCTAATAATTGATTTAGTAAGTCTTATCCTTCCCTCCATAGATGATAGATATCGTTTTAGATTTCAATTACCAAAGCGGTGATACACTTTATCAATGATAAAATGGAATAATCTGCTATTGAACTTCTTATGGATAACATAAACTCCTAGGTACTTTACCAATTTATAAGTCATTTCGAATTCATATAAATCAAATCACGTATATGATTTTTTACTTGCACCGACACATTGTTAGAGAAAAAAATCATCGACTTTCCATCGGTAATTGTCCGATCCATGTTTAAGTTTAATATTTTAAATTACAAAAAAATTAAATTAAAACTCATTTATAAATTATATCAAGATCGAACGATTATAAATATTTTTACCGGTAATAAATGTACAATCAATATAAATTATTCAATTTATAGATGATTTAGTAACATACGATCAGCACAAGTTTATGCGAATAAAGGACATCATCGACAAAGACTATTAACTATAAAATATGGCACTCCTAAAATGATAAAGTATATGTGCCATTTATTTTTTTGATATTCGTACCATATTTATGAATAATATTTTTTTATTTTATTGTAAACGAAATTGATAATTTTTTATATTAATATGATATTAATTTTATATTTAAATTTATTTGTTGTTGCAATTAAACGTAATTTATAATTTTTTTAAACTTTTATTATGATATTGTACAGAGGATTGAACAATTTAATTTTGTTAGGTACATTATAAAATTCATATCCTTATTGACGTCATACTTATCATATAGCTATAACTATGCATCATAGGCTGTTAGTCTAGGTAGGCAATAAGCTTTATTGGCAATAGTAATTTGATCAATGGAAAGAGTTTCTCAATAAATATATCAAAAAATAGTTTTTTTATTTTCTTGCGATAAACAATCTTCATTCAGGGATATTAAAGTAGTTAAAGATGAGATTTAAAAACGGTGACTAACATTATTACCAAAAAAATATTTGTGGAACAAAAATTTAAAAGAAATTTGTATGTGAATCAAAATCAAAATTTGATACGTTAACAGAGGTGAATAAATTTATTTAAATACTAACGTCTTTAGTTTGGAACAAACTCCTCCAAAATTTTCCATTTTACACGATCTTCATCACAAAATTATAAACTAGTTGGATAAACCGATATTATCTGAGTTATTTTTTCAAAATCCCAATTCAGTCGATTGTCCACTTTTTTCAAATTAATTTAAAAGGTCTTAACATTGATGGAACTTATACAAAATATTAGTAGGAGCGGTAATTATTAATTAAAATTTTATAATTAAAATTTATAAAAACATTTTATTATACGGTTTACGAATTAACTAAAACAATTCACAATTAACAAATAATAAACATGTAAAATTTATTATAGTTTGTTAATAGATAGTAGTTGTGTTGCTAATTAACGTGTTAGAGTTTGTTTGTTCGATATTAGTTAGTATATAAAACTCATTGTGTTAGTTTTATTATATTTTATCAATATAAATTTTAATAAATGTTTATCTAGTTTCTCGTTTATCTCTTAAGTCGCGTAATTTCTAATATGATATCAGCGACTTGGTTGTGCTTTAATAATCATTGAATAATCTCTATTACATGTGGTAAAAATAATAAGAAAATTATTTACTGACAAGAAGAGGAAAAAAGTAATATAAGAAGCAAATTGATATAGTATGAGGATAAAGATAAAAAAAAAAGTGACGCTGACAATTTTATAAGAAAATCAAATTTTAAATTTTAATTATGATAAGTTATATATATATATATATATATATAGCGATATTCCATTTAATCTAGGATATTTGTATTTTGATCTAATAAAATTGCAAAAGATCTAAAAAAAGTAAGTTAACCTTACCCATTGAATCATAACGAGTGAAAAGGAGAGACAATGTTAATAACTTATTATCATTATGATTTTAATAATTCATTATTATTATTATTTATAAAAAAAATTAAAAATAATAATCTATTATTATTATTTATAAAAAAATTAAAAATATATAAGAGATGAGGTGGTCTTAAGAAGATCCGCCACCGGGTCTTAATTAGAAACTGAGAGTTTTTCAACTATGCAGGTAATTAAGTCCACGAGGTATTAAAGGTAAATGTTGTTTGCTAAATAAATAAGTTCCCCTTTCATTAAATACTTTAAATCCTAATATAAACTCTACCGTAACTTCTCTTCATCCCTATTATCTCAATAATCTCATCCACTTCCACCCTCCTCTCTTTCCATAATTAGTGTTCAATCTTTAAATGAACCTTTTAACTCCTCAGCCTAAATCTAAAAATTCACGACGGTTCTAAAACAAACATGATTAGGTGACAACCAAATGAGACACTTGTTGTCACAATTTAAGATAGAAAATACCTTAAACTTATTAAATATTTACAAAAAATTAACATTTATTTTCCTCCAGTACATTAATTCTCAATTTTTTTTACCATTAGACGGGTTCACAGACACTTTATGAGTTTAATAAACCGATATAATAAAATATTGTAAAAGGAAGAAACCAAGGCGGTGGCAACCAGTGACGGTAATGGCTGTATTCAGAAACCGGCTATGACAAAAAACTCTGTTCTCTCAATAAAAATTTAAAAAGTGAAATGATTTGTTCATATTTCGACTATTTTCCCATTATGAAGTCAAAACCTCGTCCATCAATGAATAAAAAAGGAAGAAAAGTTGGAAGCCTCCAACCAACAAAGACTAATGAAACAATCTAAACCAGCAAAAGCAATACCACCAATAGTGAATCCAACAACACTGAATAGAATAATATCTTCGGTTCACAGAACATTCCACACCATGCATGCCACTATATTCATTTTTAAAATCAAATTACATTTAACTGCACACTTGTTTTCCTATGCTCCAACCCATCGCACATAGTTTCCAATACCAACCAAACTTAACCATAAAACACCTTCATAAACCCCTCACAAATCACAATTATTCACTCGAACACACATCAATCAAATCCATAATCACACTAATTATTAAAACACTATGGTAACTTCAACTAAAGTCGGCTCAACGGCTCCTCCCAGCTCGGCTATCTTATCCTGCGACGGCACGATGGGCCGCCACCTTGCTCGTCGGCTTGTCGAGATCGGCATCCGGGATGTCTTCTCGGTTCCCGGCGACTTCAATTTAACTCTTCTCGACCACTTGATCGCTGAGCCACAGCTTAACCTTGTCGGCTGCTGCAATGAACTCAACGCCGGTTATGCTGCTGACGGTTACGCGCGAGCTAAAGGTGTCGGCGCGTGTGTTGTCACCTTCACCGTCGGTGGACTCAGTATTCTCAACGCCATCGCCGGAGCTTATAGTGAAAATCTGCCGGTGATTTGCATAGTTGGTGGACCCAATTCCAATGACTATGGCACCAACCGTATCCTCCATCACACCATTGGGTTACCCGATTTCTCCCAAGAGCTTCGATGCTTTCAAACGATCACGTGTTTTCAGGTGACTGATGAACTCAATCACAGTGATCAATATTTCTGAATTTGATCCTTGAACTACGTAGCACGGATACTCCAAATCAAATATGTATCTTGTGTTTGTTGTCTTATATGTGTTAGTATCTGACACCAACAAATGTAGTTACATTCAATCATTTTTATAGTTTCATTTAAATTATTATTGGTGTCTATGTCTATACATCAGTGTCCTATCTGATGTACGTGTATGTGTCGGAATTTCATAGTTCTTGAGAATTTGATGTTGATGATAATGTTGTGGTTTGAACTTCTCAGGCAGTGGTGAATAACTTGGAGGATGCACATGAACTTATTGATACTGCAATTTCTACTGCTTTGAAAGAAAGCAAGCCTGTTTACATCAGCATAGGTTGTAACCTTCCTGCAATTCCTCATCCAACTTTTGCTAGGGAACCAGTTCCATTTTTTCTTGCACCAAAGTATGTATTTGGCTTACTAATCATTCAACCCTTTTTCTTTTAGAAAGTTTCTGTTATTTCTTTTTTTGCTTATGATCCTTTGATGACTTCTAAGTTCTTTTTTTATTTGTGTGGTGAAGTTGACTTACTAATCATAGTATTATTTAGTGGATCATGTGTGTTCTTGCATTCACATTAGGCATTAATGTTATGGTGAAGATATATAATATTTTTTAAATTATATGCAGGGTAAGCAATCAAGAAGGATTAGAAGCCGCAGTGGAAGAAGCGGCTGCGTTTCTGAACAAAGCGGTGAAGCCAGTTATTGTGGGCGGGCCAAAACTAAGGGTAGCAAAGGCACAAAAGGCATTTATGGACTTTGCAGAAGCTAGTGGATATCCAATAGCTGTTATGCCGTCGGGTAAAGGACTCGTACCGGAACATCATCCACATTTCATTGGAACATACTGGGGTGCTGTTAGTACTTCCTATTGTGGAGAGATAGTTGAGTCTGCTGATGCTTATGTTTTTGTTGGTCCCATCTTCAATGACTATAGCTCTGTCGGATACTCGTTGTTGATAAAAAAGGAGAAATCGTTAATCGTGCAGCCTAATCGGGTGACCATTGGCAATGGTCTTTCATTGGGTTGGGTTTTCATGGCTGATTTCTTAACTGCATTGTCTAAAAAGGTGAAGTTCAACACCACAGCTGTGGAGAATTACCGTCGTATCTATGTTCCACATGGCATTCCTCTGAAGCGAGAAAACGATGAACCTCTTAGAGTTAATGTTCTATTCAAGCACATTCAGGTAATTTCTCTTTATAGGCTTCTTTATAAAAAATTGGTCTAGTGGATTAGAGGTGTAAATCATTGCCTAAAATGAGGAATAAAATAATTTAAGATGATTACATTACTAAATATGCAAAACATTATTGTGAAGTTTCCATTAGAGTTCCATTTACCTCAGCAATTAAGTATGTTGAACAGGAACTTGTAAGTGGAGATACTGCTGTAATAGCTGAAACTGGAGATTCATGGTTTAACTGTCAAAAGCTCCGTCTGCCTGAGAATTGCGGGTAAGTAATTCACAATTTCTGCAAAAGTAATATAATAATTACAACCTCTACAATCTACATTGTTGGAACTAACATTGTTGAATACATATTCCATCTTTCAGTTATGAATTCCAGATGCAGTATGGATCGATTGGATGGTCAGTAGGTGCTACTCTTGGATATGCACAGGCGGCAACTGATAAGCGTGTGATTGCATGCATCGGTGATGGCAGTTTTCAGGTTAGTAACATTATAAGAACAGAAACTTTGTATGCAGAACATTGATGATAATATATTGCTGTTTTTCTTTTTATAAATTGTTGAACAAGAGTATGAAAGTTTGTGAAAGGGGATTTATATAGTTTGCCTTATTTAGGTGACAGCACAGGATATTTCAACAATGATCCGATGCGGACAAAGAAGCATCATCTTCCTCATTAACAATGGAGGTTATACAATTGAAGTTGAGATTCATGATGGTCCATACAATGTGATCAAGAATTGGGACTATACTCGCTTTGTGAATGCCATCCATAATGGGGAAGGGAAATGCTGGACTGCCAAGGTTAGCATAACTTATAACATTTTATCTTGTGCCACTTTTTTAGTTTATAATTTGCTAGAAGGTAAAAAACATTACATAATATTCTTTTTGGTCCTTTATTTTATTTTATTTTTTAATTCGGTTTGGTCATTTATCTTTTATTTTAGTCCTTTATCTTTTATTTAATAATCGTTTTAATCCTTTATCTTTTGCAAAATTATACAAGTTTGTCATTTTATTAAGAATTAAAACGAATATTACGTAAAAGATAAATGACGAAAACGAATAAAAAAAAAGAAGATAAAAGACTTAAACAAATAGAAAAAAAGATAAATGACTAAAACAAATATTAGGTAAAAGATAAAGAACCAAAGTTATATTTTAGCCTTATACTAATTTGCATTGTTTCAGTTGATTGAATCTTTAAAATTTAATGAAGTTGAACTAAAGATGTTGATAAAAAAAAAACTTTTATTCCCCATTTATTAGTGTTGAGTGTGCTACATCAAATGATATATGTCTTGAAAATGAGTTCATAAGTGGGAGATATCCCTCAAGGGTTGTGTTAGGCTTAACCTAAACTTTAAGATCACATCATAGCCTATTCAAAGTCGGTTGAGCCACTTACTATCGGCCACATACCAAATATCTAGTCTTCAACATGAAGGGGTGTGCGAAGAGTCTTGACTCTGATTGGATTAGTCCAACCTAAAGATGTAGTAATATAAGAAAGCAGAGTCCTTTTGAAAATGAAACTATTTCATATTTTCAGGTCAATGCTGATTTTAAGATTGTAAGCTCATGTACATCATAGATATTTTATCCTAAAATGAACCAAAAAACAATTGGAAGAAAACTAGTTGCTTCATAACTGAAGTTCCTTCTCTTCAAATACCTCAATTTTGTTACTTTTGTGAGTGTAGGTACGTACAGAGGAAGAACTGATAGAAGCAATATCAACAGCTAATGGAGCAGAGAAAGATTCACTATGTTTTATAGAAGTTTTTGCACACAAGGATGACACCAGCAAAGAGTTGCTAGAATGGGGATCTCGTGTTGCTGCTGCTAACAGCCGTCCTCCAAATCCCCAATAGAAAATAAATTCCTAATTATTGCATATCAAAAGAATTATTATATTTTGTATATTTTTGTGTGCTTAATTTCCAGTGGAGGACATGTATAGGATAAATGCCACAAAATTGAGAAATAAGTTGTGGAATAAATGATCATTTTTCTGACTTCCATCTTGTCCCCAAGTGTTCCCCTCTGTTGTTAACAAGCAAAGGTTTATATTCAGACTGCCTAATGTAGTCTTTGAAGTCTTTCTGAAGTGTTCCAATTTTTTTTGCTTCAAAGTAAGATTTTCAACGACAATTTTATAAATTAACATAGAATAAAGAGTATGAAACTCAACTAAGTTTGATTTCTTTTGCTGTGTACAAAGATAGTTTAACCTCAAAGATGTCTCATGATCAATCAATTGACAAACTTTGTTGATTCCATTCCAACCATCACTAAGAAGTGGTTGGTTCATGTCCAATAAGTACAGCTCAAATGATAGATATACAGATGTTTGATATGTTAGAGGTCCAAATTTAGATCCGGGGTACCTATTTTTCTCCATATTAATATGTGCGAGGTTTGTCGCTGAAAAAGTGGTTGGTTTATTAAGCAGTTAAAGTGCACTTGATGCCTATTCCCATCCGTATGTTGCAAGTATCATTCATCTTCAAACTCATCAAAAAATTGGTTTATGAAAGAAAGTTGCAATTCACCAACTCCTATTTAAACATAAAATCTTGAAATTAGAGTATCATATTGCAGTATTCTTGTAAAACTGCCCTTAAAAATAAAAAATCAGAACAAAGGCACAAATGGAGCAAATCTAGAGTAGGTGTAATATATAATAAAGCTATTGTCTGCAGAAACAAATCTTTACTTAGTATTAAACTACAATATAGGCTTTTGCATTGTACTTGGCAAGGGATTAAAAATGTAGCAAAAGAAATGTTGGACAAATCAAGAGGTTTTGAACTTGGAGTTGGAGGTAAAGAATCTTTGTGGTGGATTGAAAGTATGCCGAATAAAGTTAGGCTAAAAATAGAATGTTCTAAAGTTTGGTTTAAGTGTAAAAAGGCTGAAAGTTGAAGACTAATTATATGAATGTTCTAAAATTTGGTTTAAGTGTAAAAAGGCTGAATAAGTGAAATTAAACGATTAAAATTGCAATTAAATTTTATAATTTTTTAAGAATATTTATCATAACATTGGAAGGTCTGTTTAACATAAATCACTAGTCTTAAGTGCATCTTGAGAAAAAATTTAATTGTAAATTAAGTCTCTTTTCAAATTATTATTATTATTATTATTATTATTATTATAAATATGTTTTTAATTAATACTTCTAAGTGTTGTGAAAAATGAAAGAAAAAAACTAGAATCGAGGACATTCATATATAAAAGGGCAATTAACAAAATTTATATGCAAAATGTATATATTAAATATACTACTCCTCTATATTATATGTGAAAATGGTCGAATGGACTTATAAATAACAGTGTTCATAATGCAATTTAGATTTGAGTTTATTCAAATTTCTATTGTAAACACATATGTTAATACTAATATCATAAAGTCCCTGTAAAATAACAAATTTGATGCAAGATATAACATATAATATACTAAAGAATTAATATTACATAATAAAATGGATTGATTATGTTTGAAATATATGAAATAATAAAAAATATATTAAATCAAACTAATAAGTACTATAACAAAAACTAAAACTAATAAATAACATGTCAATGCAATATTTCATACCAATAAAAATAAATAAATAAATAAATAAATATATATGTGTGCATTTTGGTTTGACGTTGAAAAAGCAATTCCAATCATGCTTTCAATTTTGAAGGAAAAAAAAAACTTATTTAATAATTTTGTAGGTGTGAATTGAGTGAAGTTGATGTTAGCGTATGGTTGAAAGTGAAACATTTAGAAAAAATCTCACAGGTATCGCAAAAAAAAGAGTAGGAGGTAAACACTATATATATATATAAATCATAGTTAGTGAACACAATTCCACAACAAACTTCTGATGGCAACTTCTTCTCAACAGCAATGGAGCGCAACAATGATATTACTTGTTGTAATCATAGCTTCACCACCGTTATTCACAGCCTGCCGCCCCTCTTTCTCTTCCATCTTCAGCTTCGGGGATTCTCTTGCCGACACCGGCAACTTATATTTCAGCTACCAGCAACCTTCCCAACACTGCTTTTTACCTCCTTACGGCGAAACATACTTTCATCATCCCTCTGCACGTTGCTCCGATGGACGCCTCATCATTGATTTCATCTGTATTATATCTTCACTCTATTAATTTTTTTGAGAACAATGACTCGTTTCTAAATAAAATATAAATAAAAATAATAGTTAAAAAGGTGAATTATCTATATTATCTTTTATAATCAGATATCCAAATTTCAATTAATATTTTTGTTTATATTTTCTTCTAGAATGGATTCTAATCTATTTGCAGGTGAGTCATTTGGACTTCCAATGGTGAAACCGTATTTAGGAATTAAGAATGGTGGATTGGAAGATAGGAGTGCGAAGCAAGGAGTGAATTTTGCTGTTATAGGAGCAACGGCGTTAGACCGTAGTTTCTTTGAAGAGAGGGGTATTCATAATGTTAAAACCAATTATTCATTAACGGTTCAGTTGAATTGGTTCAAGGAACTGCTACCCGCTCTTTGCAATAATTCTTCCGGTAGTAAGTTCTCAATTCTCTCCCTCCTTTTCCGTACGCACCACTACACACCTACCTTTCCAAAAATATTATTATTTTATAATTGTTTAGTTGTTGTTACAATAAACTACGGTTCACCAACCGCGGAGGGTATCCATTGTTTTTTAAAAAAATTGTATAACTAGAGCTAGAAGAATAATTACACGGTCCCATCAAATTTAAAAATGAGTCACGTAATTTCAATCAATAAAATAATTGATACTCTTAGTTTAAAAATAATACTGATATAATTAATTAATTGAGTTTAAAAAATATACAGTTATAACTAATTGAGTTTAATTAATATATTGTTATTTTTATTATAATTATTTATGGATATGACTTTAAATATTATTATAATAAAAATCAAACTTGTTATCATTTAGCAATTGTGATTGACTAATATAGCAAAAACTCTATAGAGTGATGGTGTATATGGATTAAATATTAATTACGTTTAATTGCAACTTTGATTCTTTCATTTTCATCAATTTATAAAATTGATCTCTTTATTTTAAAAATCCACATATTTGGTCTTTCTTAATATTTTTAAACTAAAAAAATGACGATTTCACATATTTTAAATGATGCGACATACAATTTCATAATATAGAAGTATTT
>JBBPBP010000002.1:2904758-2922383 GCA_037974735.1 Cicer chorassanicum
GTTTTCTCCATTTTTCTTTTTTCCTTACTCTTCTACTTCTATTCTTTTTAGTTTCTTTATTAATTACACATGACATTAATTGTTTTTGTCTACACATTCTTACTAATCTAGTAGATAAAAAAACGAAAATGTCTTGGGGTAATATAAAAAAAAATAAAGATTATTTAAGATGGATGAAGAAATTTTCGGTAATTAACATTTTTTCTATAGAACTTTGCTTGTTTGTTGAGTGATTAGGAAGATAATGGAAAATAAATTAATAAGAGAAAATAATGGAATAGAGTCAGAGACAAGATGAAGAACAAACAAAAAAACATAGAAAGATTTAGTTCAGAAAAACATAGAAATATTTTGTAAGACAACCGTTAATGGGAGTATGCAAATACATTAACATCTTTCCAAAATTGAGTTACGGTAAATTTAGATATTTATGAGGTAAATATGACTTTCTTTTTTAGTCTGTAAAATGATATTAAATATTACTATAAGTATTATATTATAATATGGAAATTTATGAGAACTAGATCTTAAATACTCTATGTGGCTTTTTTAGTTAGCATATTAACTAATAGATAGTGTATTGATTGATGATTCACTTAAAATAAAAAAACAAAACTAAGATATAAAATATTACATAATTACAAATGTTTGTAGATAAGAGATAGTAATCGAAAGAGATGTATAATTCAATAAAAATAAAAATAACAAAAAAATAAAAGAATGGGTTCGTTGGTATTTTTGGTGACTACAATGGCTTGGTTGGTATTTGGTGGTACTTGTAGAGGTTGTTTCACATCAATTTTTAGCTTCGGAGATTCACTTACTGATACCGGAAATCTGAATTTCATTTCTCCACCAGTGAGCCCTGATTGTATGCTTCCTCCTTACGGTGAAACCCATTTTCATCACCCTAATGGACGCTGCTCCGATGGCCGCCTCATCATTGATTTCATCGGTATCATTCATATTCCATCACACCCTTTTTCTTTCATTAAAACTCTATCTTTATAACTAACTCTTTCTCTTTGCTGTTGTTGATGTTATGTGAAGCTGAATATTTGGGGTTTTCCTATGTGAAACCGTATCTGAGTTTCAAAAATGGTGAAGTTAGTGGGAATATTGAGAAGGGAGTGAATTTTGCGGTTGCTGGAGCTACTGCTTTGGATCGAAGTTTCTTTGAAGAGAAAGGTTTTGTTGTTGAAGCTACTACAAATTATTCTCTCAGGGTTCAGATAGATTGGTTCAAGGAATTGTTGCCTTCTATATGCAATTCTTCTTCAACTGAAGTTATCTATCTACTCTTTATATTCTTCACATTTACTCTCATTTATGAATTGCTGAGTTATGCTACTGTGGACTAGTATTTAAAAATCATAGGAAATTTTAACCATAGTCAACGATCTTTTTTATGGATAAAAACAGCTATCTAATTGATGTCGATTTAATATGATATATATAAATAAAGATAACCATTCATATGGTCGTTATAATTTTAAATATTTTTTAAATATTGGTCCATAGTCCATATTAGAATTTGACTTTATGAATTATATAATATATGATGTTTAAATAAAGCTTTGTTTGGATAATAACTTCTTGCCGTATAAGTGTTTATTTATAAACTATTTCTATAAAAAATAAAGTCAAATTATTTTCATATAATCAATAACCTGTTTTCATAAGTTGCTATCCTAGTAAAACGACTTATAAAAATGTTATAAGTTGTTTCCTTAAACTCTCCTAAACAGTTTTACAACTGTTTATATCAGTAGATAAATTCAAATATATCAATTTAAACAAGTTCTCATAGCATTAGTTATCCATAATATTTGGAATGGCTCTTCATGTGATGAAATTTGTTAGTAATATGATAAGGATATGATTCAGAAATATTTATTTGATCTCTCTTAAAATAATTATTACAAAGCTTTTCAATGATAAGTACTTTGTAATTGTATCCCTTGCTTTTTTCTGTGTGACTGTTTATGTTGGTAATTCTGATTTGTGGGATTTCATTCTTTTAGGCTGCAAAGATATTCTTCACAGTTCCTTGTTTATTGTGGGAGAGATAGGAGGCAATGATTATGGTTTTCCCTTGTTCGGAACAAATGCATTTGAAGATCTTATTACTTATGTACCCCAAGTACTATCTGTAATAACTTCAGCAATCAAGGTAATTATTTAATTCAGTTTTTGAAAGCAGCATTGCTATATGTCGCGAAGAAATCGTTCAAGAATATCGCGAAGTGGTCCATGTTTCTTTTTAAGAAAAATGAGAATTTGATTCACTCCGCATTTGACGGAAACCACCAAATCACATTGGAATTAATAAAACAGTGAGAATGAGAATACTCTTAGTTTACTTTGAGAAACCAAGGATATTAATTTGTGATTTAATTTTTCTCCAGTTTAAGTGATTTTCTAATCATTGGTTAGTTTATGAGTTTCTGCAGGAGTTAATTGATTTAGGGGCTGTAACAATATTGGTTCCTGGAAGTTTACCACTTGGATGCAATCCAGCCTTATTAACAAAGTTTGCAACTATTAATGAAGAGGAATATGACCAAGCTGGCTGTTTGAAATGGTTAAACATGTTTTTTGAATACCACAATGAGCTGCTTCAAATCGAACTAAATAGACTTCGAGGGTTGTATCCTTTTACTAATATAATCTATGTCGATTATTTCAATGCTGCAGTGCAGTTTTACAAATCTCCAGAACAATTCGGTAATCTATCCTCTAATCCTCCTGGCTCTTTATGTTATATCAATGTGTTTGTCTCGCAAACTATGAAGCACTGACACCAAAAAGGACATTGACACATATACACCCTCATTAATTTAAGAAGATAAAAGTGATTTAATGTAATTGTATATGTTGGTATCTGACAAAAACAACACATATCGAACAACAGACACAATTCAATATATTGATGCTGCATAGGTTACTAGTGAACATAAGAGTTCTGTCATATTCATGTGCTATTTAGCCATTAGTACTAGTTAGATAACATGAGTCAATGCCTTACAAATGTTCCAAACACATGCTTAGTATTTTTGTCCTAGAGAACCTGTATGTAATGATTTTTCATTATGACACCAAAACATTGAAGAGTGATATACAAAATTTGCTTCAATGTTGATACAGGATTTGGTGAAAATGCTCTTGAAGTTTGTTGTGGAGGTGGAGGTCCTTACAATTTAAATGATACAGCACTATGTGGAAACTTAGAGGTGATTGCATGTGATGATCCTTCAAAATATGTTAGCTGGGATGGATATCATTTGACTGAGGCTGCATATAGACGGATGGCCATGAGTTTATTAGATGGACAATACACCATTCCTAAATTTAGTTTCTCTTGTCTTACTAGTAAGACCTCTGCATATTTGATAACTACACAATGAAATAAAAATCAATGACACTAACAAAGCTAGAATCTGCAATATGAATATCCAAGACTTGTCTTTCTTTCACTACGAATACTGGAATATTCTAATATCCTTAGAAAAAGGAAGATACTAGTATATTGACCCAATTGTGCATTTTCCCCTTCTAATTTGCACATTCTATTTCATGTTTCGTTTCAATTCAAACATGCTTTCAAGCAAACATTGTGTTTAAACGACCACTGCAAATGAAAAAATCTTGTTGGGAGAATGAGACTATCTTCCTTGTATCTTGAAGTTTTGTAATCATCATTAGTAAACATTAAACGACAGTTGATATTTCGCATCTATCATGTGAGTATAAATAAAATAATACTTATATTCAATTTCATTTTTTCCATAAGAAGAAGAACAACAACAAAGTACAACCAAATATGCATCTTATATATATATATATATATAAAAAAAAAACTATAATGCTTTGGTTAATATGAAAGTCATTAAATCTCATAATAAAACTTTCAGTTATCTACCCAGAAATTACAACTCATCAATTTCTACCCATTAATTAAACAAACAAGTACCACACACTACAATATTAAAGAAGAAAAAGTGGTGTATATAAAGGTGGGACTATATTTAAAGCTCAACTACATAATTATATTCATCTCATAATTATATATACATATCTTGTTCAACCAACTTCATCTTCACTAAAACACTATGAAGTTCTATATCATCCTAATCCTCATTTCTTTCACAAATGGTTACCTTAATGAAGTTGTTTCAAATCCAACTCCTCGTCCATTCGAGGCAATTTTCAACTTTGGTGACTCTTTAAGTGACACCGGAAATTTCCTTGCCTCTGGTGCTATTTTATTTCCAGTCATAGGTAAGCTTCCTTATGGTGAAACCTTCTTTCAACATGCAACCGGTCGTTGTTCAGATGGACGACTAGTGATTGACTTCATAGGTATGTAGTTTTATGTTGTGTATATATAATTTACTATTTGATATTGCGAAAAATCACAGTCAGCAGTTGATGAACCTCATTCAAGTACGTGTTGTTTTGTAGTTGCATAAGCATAAAAAACTTTGTTGTTCAGGTATAGATCTTAAGAATGGACTTTATTTTAAAGCTTATTATATGATGAATTTTGGTTGTAGCTGAGGCATATGGATTACCATATTTGCAACCATATCTAAAAGTAATCAAAGATAATCAAAAGATCTACAATGGTGTAAATTTTGCTGTGGCTGGAGCCACAGCACTTGATGTTGAATTCTTCATCAAAGAGGGACTTGGAAAGTTGCTATGGACAAATGATTCATTGAACATTCAGCTTGGCTGGTTCAAGAAGCTGAAACCTTCCCTTTGTACAACTAAACAAGGTGACATTAATTAATATTCCCCAAATGAAACTGTATTGTATGAAATTTCGAATAACAAAACTTGAATTTTTTTAATCCCCTAAATAATGTCACAGATTGTGATAGCTACTTCAAAAAGTCACTCTTTGTGGTGGTAATGATTATAACTATGCTGCCTTTGCTGGAAATATTAGTGATCTCCAAGCCACTGTTCCTCTAGTTGTTGAAGAAATAACAAAGACCATCACTGTATGTTATATCCAACAAAGTGTTTTTTTATGAATCAGCCTTTACTAAAACTACTTCAATGTCTCATATTAAGGGTCGCGTTTGAAATGGTTGTTCGTTTCATAAGCATTTATTAAGAAAAGTAGATAGCAAATTTAAAATGTCAATGCTTTATAAACATTTATTACTTTTATCTCATATATTAAAAAAATAGATAATAAATTTAAATTGTTCATATTATGTGTTGATGTTCTTAAAATAATTTTTGTGATTGAATATTTCGAACTTGATTTTTCTTATTTTAAGATAATTTGTAATATTAATAAGAAATATGTTTTAAAATAATAATAAAAAATGCTTGATTTTCCAATAAGTGCTTATTATTATTATAGATATGAGTAGCATTTGTCATTTTATATTACCAATAAAATGTTATTTATTTTCTTCATCAATATCCCCTTATTTATTTTTTATATTCCAATCTCAATTCACCTAACTATTCAACTAATTATTATTAATAATGAGACTACCTCTATCCCACAATAAATGACATTTTTTATTTTTTATGCAATATTAATTATATTTTTCAATTGTACTATACTTTATACTACTTACATCACTCTCAAATCAATATTTTTACTTTTTATTTATGACAATTGCGAGTGCATCAATATTTGATAATGACATTTTAGAGGAAGTATTATTTTTTTTAGATGGCATTTATACATTTTTTTCTTAAACTATGTGAAGTTGTGGATTATTGTGAAACGAAGAGAATATATACTTTTTAGGAAACGATGGGAATAATCTTAAATGAATATTCACTCAATTATCCCCTTTATTTGCTAGGAACTGATTGCTGAAGGGGCAGTGGAACTTCTAGTGCCGGGCAATTTGCCAATTGGATGTTCTGCTGTGTACCTAACTTTGTTTAGAAGTAAGAACATGGAAGACTATGATAAAAATGGATGTTTGAAAGCTTTCAATGACTTTGCAAAGTACCATAACAAGCAGCTCAATCTTGCATTAGAGACACTAAGGCAGAAAAATCCTCATGCAAGAATAATATATGCAAACTATTTTGGGGCAGCCAAACGTTTCTTCCATTCACCAAGACACTATGGTTAGTTTGTTACTGTTTTTCGGGTCTTTCATTATTCTTCTTTTCTTACTCTTGTTATAATTAAAGATTAAAATCCCTTCAAGATAAGAGTTCCAATTCTCTCGGAGACGGTTGCAAATTGACCCAATGATATTATGATTAATAAAATTTTCCTTTTCTTCCATTCAAAAATAAATGATTAAAAAAAGTTTAAATGATGGAAAATAAAATGCGAAAATGATAAAATTTAACTTAGATTTTAGCATCTCTAGTACAAACAAACCAAATTAAAGACATTTCTTTCTTCTTTTTAATCTCTCATTTCCATGAAAAAATCAAATATTATCGAGTAGTGATGCAAAAGATTTATCGATTATACGACAATCACACTCCAATCTAATTTGAACATTTTTAAGCATCATCTTTATTATAGTTACCTAAATTCGAATTCTTTAATTGTGTAGGGTTCACTAATGGAGCTTCGAGAGCGTGTTGTGGTGGGGGTGGACCATACAATTTTAATAATTCAGCAAGATGTGGTCATTCAAATCCAAAAGCATGTGCAGACCCTTCATCATTCGCAAATTGGGATGGAATTCACTTAACAGAAGCAGCTTATAGGCACATTGCGAAAGGTCTAATTAACGGTCCTTTCACAAATCCTCCTCTCAAGCCGTCCCTCTTTAACATAGCATAGACTAGATATGCTATATATCCTGTGTAATTTTGTTAGCATTAATGTGTATGTCAGACTCTAAATATGAACAACTTTTCCAACTGGATTTGAAATCAGGTTCTTAGCATAGGAGTCTAATCCTTTCTCATAAAACAATGAGCTAATATTTTTATTCAATAATGTTAAAATAATTCAACATGGCATAAATGAATTGGCAAGTGTCTAACAAACAATTGACAAAATTCTGGCTAGCAAATTTCCATATTCATCATAGTAAATCAAGATTCAAGGTGAAAGTCATATTCAAAATAAATCCACAATAGAAATTCTTTTTCATCGAGTTCATATTTGTATCAAATTGGATATGAACACATACCAATAACCCTGAAAAAATCAATCAACTCGTTACATATTACACTCAAAACTGGATCAGTTATATAACAAATAAGAAATATAAACAAAAATAAACACCAAATACGGTGGTATAATAAAGATCATGATTTGCACACAAAAAACAATCATGAATTCATAATATACAGTAAATCATTTGATTAATTAGACTAAAAAAATCAAAATAGTAAAATAAACTTCCGAAATTATATGCCCATGAAATCATGCATAAAAAGTCAATGCAAACACTAAAATTAAGATTTTGAGGAATAATTTTTAAGATATGTAGGGCAGATCTATCGCTCAAACTGCTAATTACAACAGCAGGAAAGCAGCCAAGAAGCCCTTCACTATTAGTGAATTGATTTACGCCTACACACTAAAAGTGTGCCACAAAGAATACCCTCTCTCGTGGAAATACCACACCACCCCTAACTCAAGAGGGAAGCGCTCGGCCTTAGGCACACAATTGTTGCAATGAACAAAAGAACAAACAAAACTGCCAGTCAAAAATGATACCTAAAGAGTCAAAGGAATTTCTCTAACAAAAAACCTTGAAAGAGCAGTAAAAAGTAGTATGCATCACCCAAATGATCAATACATAATAACATTATAAAATCACAAAACATAGAAAACAGCACAAACTAAAATCACAAAATAAAATCATACAACTAGAAAATCCAAATTCATTAACATGGTAACATGAGACCAAAAAAGCAAACATCTATCATAACTAGATAGATAAAGAGTAAATGGAAAAACTAGATTAAAGTCTTGGAAAAAGATTGTGGGATCAAGTCTTACAAATTAATACATTGGAAACTAAAATATGAAAAAACATTGATTCCATTTTTAAGCCTCACAAGAAAAACTCTCCATCCATGGACAAAGTAAAATTACACACCATTTAGTCTCCCTTCTTCCTAAAAGAGCAGCCCTCTGTTAGTCTTGCTCGGCCACCAGTTGGCTGGCATAGCACAGTCTGACAGTTACCGCATACAACAACAGTTTGAGAGTGGCTAAAGACAGTGGTTCTGCATCCAAGTTAAAAACACAAAATATATAAGTATATAGAAATAGAAAATTATGTATATAATGCCAATGATTATATTATTTTCATAAATATACAGAATGTTGGTTAACATATCAGATTGCAGGATAGAAATACAATACTACAATCAAGAATTTCAAGAGATGAAAACAAAGAAGTGGATCCAACTTACATGTTGAAGCAACCCTGACATTTTACATCCTGAAATAAAAGAGAGGAAAATAAAAATAAAAAAATTAATTCAATAAACCTTGCAAAAAGAAATCACTAACCAATCTAGTGTTGTCAATCACGGATAGTGGAAAATAGTGACTTGTTCAAATTCCACAAAGCTACATTGCTATATCACCGCTCTAGCAGTTATTAGACAATAGATTGTACTGTATCACAGAACAATTGCGTTTTATCTATATTATGCTGTGTTACTGCACTGTAGCGCCACCATTTGACAACACTGAGCCAATGGCTGGTTCAAATGAAAACAATAATAATTAGAAAAAACATAGAGAACATAAACAATACCATGAAGAAAGAGTTTGGTGACTGCACAAGTCGTTTGAGCTTGTGCTTCCTCTTCTCAAGCTCAGCTGGAGGGTTTAACAAATCAATATCATTTTGAAGAACCTATACAAACCACAAAGAGAGTAACAATTAATATTCAGAAAATCATATATACTCTCTCAAAGCCATAACAAATACAACAGATTCAAAACATTAATCAGCATAAAAAATCTAATTAATACCAGCTAACAAAAGGCCACTAAAGATACACAAAACCGATATGTTTTATCACAACATTAAGGAATGTTATGTCACATCATCGAAGTTACAATAACAAATTAAAAATCAACACAATAAATGATGTTATATCACGATCGAATAAATCAACAGATAAATGAGATTGAACAGAGAAGTTAGATTTAGTTTGTTCACAAACACATATTACACACAAAATCTATCTATTAAGCAAAACGTCTTTTCGGGCAATTTTTCCTTTTCCCTGTGGAAGTTAAATTTCACACATCAATTTCAAAGTTTTTGGAGACATAATTATACAATAACATTATAACAATAGTGGTTCACAGATTTGTATGGAAAAAGAAAAAGTTAACATGGATGAACAAAAGAAAAGATATAAATCGCGATGAGATCTGATAGGAGGAAGAAGGTACTGACCATGTTGGCAGAGGATGATGAAACAAGAGCGAAACCACTCTAACCAACAAAAACCCTAAAACGAAGTAGACGATGGCAGTGGTTTAGCACGAAATGGTTAAATAAAATTGATTGTCGGGTCTGGCCCAAACTCGGTCTTGGGCTCTTATTGTTACCAAGAACAAAAATTAGAGCTCCAAAAATTAGTCTCTTATCTATGTGGTGGATTCAAATATTTTAAAATAATATAAAAGTTTAGTATTATATATTGAATTTTACATAATTGTCTTCAGAAAATAACTACTTATTACTCTATTTTTATCGTACGTCCATGTAAAATTAATTCAATTCAGAGTGTAATGTGATGATGTATATCATTTTTTCTTATATAAACCTAATAGTGACTCTTAACTTTCGATAATCACCATAGTTTTTTAATTCTTACTTTTAATAAATATATATAATATATGTTTAATTGTAGTTTTAGTTCTCATATTTTTATTAATTCATAAAATTATTTCTTTTATTTTAAAATTTGACAGTTTTGCTACATCATTCTAATTTTTAAATTAAAAATGGCGATGTGACATGATTTATATAATGTAACATATGTTACAAAGATATAGAATAATTAACATTCATGAAATTGTAATAAAAATAAAATTTAACTTTTGACTTCGATTTTTTTTTCATTTTTATAATTTAATAAGTGACATGTGAGTAATTAGTACATTTAGATGGTTTTATATCATGAAATCGTAAACCACATCATATAACATAAGTTAAATCGTAATTTTTTAGTTCAAAACTCTGAAAAATAAATCAAAACTGTTGGACTTTTAAAATAGATGATTAATTGTGTGAATTAGTAAAAATAGATAAACTAAAATTGCAATTAAATTTATAATATAATATGATTAACCTAATTGATTAATACTTGTTTTAATCAATTAATTAATATTGTGAATCAGTCCATTTATGGGAGATTGGGCTAAATGCAGTTGGTTTACTGATATTCTTCCTTATAAATCTTTCATTGTTTGAGGATGTTTCATTATTAATGCCTAATATGAAAATCTTAGGAGTCATATGGGTGTACAGTGGGCTCCATTTGTCATAGGTTATGAGACAGAGGAAACTCACTTCTAAGTGTTTATTTTTCAATGGAGGTTTGCAGAGAGTTTAGAGACGATTTGGTGATGTTTTGAAGGTTTAGATTGATTCTACTTCCATTGAAACAAAATTTCAAGTAGGAAATCAATCTTGGTGTCCTCGTATTTAAGTTGTTTTGACCTCAATAATTATTAATATTCTTTTGGTTATGTGTTATGGAGAACCATTATCCGATTTTAGAAATAAATTATTACTATTACTATTACTATTATTATTATTATATTATTATTATTATTATTATTATTATTATTATTATTAAAACCTCGTGTAAACATTGAACCAAGTATTTGATACACAATTCATTTGCGAACTTAAGCAAATCAACCGGTTACTAATGCTCCCATAAAAATATAGATGTCCCTTTTGGACAAAAAAGAAAATAGCAAAAATGAAACTCAAGTGTGCTTTAAGCATGGTAGATTAGTAAAAAAAACTTAAACAAGAAAATAAATTAAAAAGAAGGATGGTTCAAATGATATGAAAATTTCAAAAGAGTATTTATACATAATTGAATTTTCGATTCCAAAAGAAATCAATCTAACATCTTAATTTGTGAAAATATAGAGATTATAATAAATTATATCATGAATAAAATATAATGGAACTAAAAAAAGTCAATAATACACTAATTTTAGATTATATCAATCAAGAATCAAAATCTATTAAGTATTATAAACAAAACACCATATAAAAATGCTTAAATAAAGCAAAACATAACTTGGTTCACGAAGAAAAATAAATTCAAACGTTGGTACACCCGAAAATGTAAAATTAATTAGATACAAATCGATGTTGTTTATACAGAAAATGAGAATGGAGAAATAATAGAGAATGGAGAAATAATGAAACACCTAAAAACAAAGATTTAGACACACAACAACAGAAAATGACAATATTAACCTCAAACTTTTCACATGAATAAATTCTCAATATTAATTATGAATAGTTTGATTAAAACTCATCACCCTCATGATCCATAAGCTTCCACGAACCATCTGGTTGTTGAACCATACCCTTATTCTCTACAACCTTCCATGAAATTGGTACAAGATATTCATCTTTTAAAGCATCCAATGTTTTATTGACAAGTGAAACATCACGATTAACCTCAAGTTTAAATCCTCTTTTACTCCCTTGTGTTCCAGCTACCCCATGTAAATAAGCCTCCAAATTATGCCAACTTAATGGATTCCCTGGACTCTTCAAATACATAGATTTTGTTGTATCAATCTTCAACTCCTCACCAACATCCGAATACCCAATAAAAGGGTAGTTTGGAACAATATCTAACTCATTTCGAATGCGTAAGGTTGAAAGATCTTTGTGGTTAGAAAAAACCTTTTGAAAATTTGTGTCACCAACTCTTGGACTAGCAAATACTATGGCTGTAACTGGTGATGCTTTTATAGATGGATCATTTGGTTTGTTATACCCATTTGTAACAATGTCCACTGCATTTAGAGTTGCAATTGCAGCACCTAAGCTGTGCCCAGTTATTGTTATGCTTATTTCTTCATTCTTGTATTTTTCCACCAACCTTCTCACCTCACTTAGCACCTGCACATATCAATAATTATCAACATCAATTAACTTCATTTTTTTTTATTGGATCTAACTCATTGTTATTGTTAGATAATTATATATCTCTTATAATGTGGTAGTCTTAATTAATACACCTCTCACTTTTTTAACTAAATATTTGGAGTGTGACTTAATAATCTGATAACAAATAGCATAAAAGTGATTTGATAAGTTGTGATACTATCTTAAAATTGATCTACATACAATTCAATAATTACAATAAATTATTTAATATGATATTAGTCTAAAGATCAATCTTGCTATATTTATTAAATTTTAATAAAAATTATATTTTTTTTCAATTGTTTATTATTATAATACAAAAGTGACTTACAAGGGACATGCTATCTCTTTTTTTTTTTTTACAAATGATATCTCACTTTTTTTTACTATAAAACTTGTTTTTAGGACATATAACATTCAATATAGGAATCTTAAAAGTAGAAATTAAAATTAATGCTTTCACTATATTTAATAAGCATGATAATTTTAATATGTTTTTTGGCAATCGCAAAAGTTTATCAATTACCACGTGTTTCGTATAAAACATTGTTTGGCTTCGGTACTTAGTCTAAGCCATTTGATTTTCATATACAAATTTTAGTTTTAGACTAATATATAGTAGTAATAGATGTTTTGTTTGGATGTCATAAGTTGACATTGTATCTTATACACCTTATAAAATACATTATAAATTAATATTTTTCCTCACCATCACCATCCAAGGAGAGAAAAGATATTAATAAAAAAAATAAATCAAAACAATATATTTACATGGTGTTAGGTGTGAGAATTTATATCCAAACATAAATTCTCAATTCATAATAATACAGTTCTAATTCTAATGCATATAAAATGTATTAGTATATAGAATTTACCTGGTTTCGGGCGCTGGTCTTATTGAAGGGAGAACGTGGATCTTCAGAGGTATAAATGGAGTACCAACCTTGATGAACTTTAGGATCATTAATAGTATTATTACCAAAAACTTTAGGAGCAGAAACCAAAATAAAATTAAGATCATTAACCCATTCCAAACTACGAACCGTTCCTCTCCAAGCAATAACAATATCCCTTCTCCCTAACACATCTTTGCCTTCATCACTACTCACACCAACATACCCAATCCAATTTGATTCCTTACTCCAAGCCTCTCTTGAAAAAGACTTTATAATAAACGCTTCGGGTACATCAATTTCCGACGTGGCATAAATAAACTTTGTCACATAATATTTGAATGGATTTCCATTTTCCAAATACACTTTTGAGAAGAAATCATTCTTTGCATATCTACAACTACCCGCAAACTTTGATGCTTTTTCGGTGTTGAAAGCATCGTATGTTGCTTGTGCCATTTCACCGTAGTGTATTATGTAGCGTCGTAGGTCAATGTCCAGAGGGTATAATAGACCATTCCAATTGTTTTCCCCGCTTAGTTGTCTCCATTTGTTTGCTATGCTGCTTCTATTGTTGTTGTTGTTCATTTTCCTTTTCTTCAAATTGTTTCTCCATTTTTTGATCATGATTGCTATTGCATGTTTTTTTATAGGAGCCAGAATTACCTTCATATATTATTTGTATCTCATATTGGAAGGATATATATATAGGCAGGGGAGGACCCACATTGTAGTTTAATGTTTTTAAATTTTTGACCACGCTGAAATTTAAAGTTTGCACCTTAACTTCTATTGCACTCTAACCGTTCAACCAGTGTAGATTGTCTAATCAAGTTGCATCAGCCCTCTCTCTCTCTATATATTTTGCGTGGCTCTATTTTTTTTCTTCTTTTTTTGACACAAAGAAAAATCTATTTGTTTGATATTGAAATTTTAATTCAAAACATATATCAAATAAAACCGCATTAAATTTTTCTTTTTACTTAATAAAATGGCATAAGCTATGATTCAACCTACATATTTACTATTACGATAAATATAAAGTATAATATAATAATTTAAAAATGATGTAAATAATATCAATTAAAAAAATATAATTACTTGACAAAAAACAACAATTAAAAATAAAATTAATATTATATTAAAAATTTAAAATGTCATTTATTGTATAAATGATTCACTCACCGTAAAATAAAAAACGTATTAAATTTATTTAGTGTAATAGATAAAATATTCCATACAAAATTATGAAGTTTAATTAGTGATTAGTTGATTGAACCAATAATACACACCGACACGTTAATATAATTTATGACCGGTCCAACTTTTAAAATATAACTTTGCTTAAAAAAAACATGTATTTCTATTATTTTAAAGTTGAGTTGTCAATAAAACTCTAAAGTTTCAAAAAAAAATTCAAAAATCTCAAACTAAATCTTAATATTAGGTCCTCTATTAAAATAATTTTTTTAAAGTTTCAGTCCGTTATTTCTTTATTTTATGTGGTCTTAAGTGAGGGGGTTTATAAGCCCAATATTTTGTTAATTGAGATTTTTTTTAAAATATTTTTGAAATTTACTTTTTTTGAAAAAATATCAATAAAAAATCTCAAAAAATCTAAAATATTTTTTTCTCGAAAAATTTTGTGAACAAAATCAAAAAATTATTTTTCTTGAAAAAATTGATTCTTTTTCTCTCGAATCAAAAAATTTGTAAATATTTTTTTATTGAAAAAAAAAATGAAACTTTTTGTTGGAAAATTTTGAAAAAAAAATTATTTATCAGAAAAAAGTTTTAAGAAAAACTTTTGAATTTTTTTTAAAAAAAAATGAGACCATAGACCCACCAAATCTACAAAATTTTAAAAACTTTTTTTTAAGAGATTTTTTTTTTAAAGTCTTTTAAAATATCAAAATTTTTTAATTCCTGCGAGCCAATAATTTATGGCCTTATAAAATTGAGAGCTATATTTTAAAGTAATTTGCACTCCTAACTTGGGATATATATATATAATTTTTAAAAAACTTGTACCCCTAATTTAGGATCCGAATCCGCCATTGTATATAGGCCACCTGCACTTGGGTTCAATTATTGTTTGTGTTTGTTCCATGTTCTAATCATAGTATACACGAGTATATTATAATGGGAGAAGATGACTTTTTGAATAAATAAGACAAAACTTAAGATTGACTCAAGTTTATTTTTTATTGTAGAAAACTATTGCAAAAAAGAAGAAGAATTATGTAATATGAATGATTTTTTGTACAAACAAAAAATTTAAATTGGTAGTTTGAATTTGATAAAGAAACAATGATGAGTGCAATAACTTAATTACGATTAATTAATTAAATGAAATCACTTTTAAGGAATATTTTTTCTAAGAAAATAATTAGTGGACATTCATATGCGCCTAATTGACTATTTCATAGGGAAGGAAATAGAGATAGTGTTGCGCTACATGCGATATATTAGTGATGTGATATAAAAAGAAAGATAGAAAGACAATGATATGTTTAACGAATATATGAAAATTTGAGGACGATTTAGAGTCATTTTTTGGTTTGAAATTATTTCTCCAAGTTATTTTATTTTCTCATTTTATTTAAATAAATGATTTTCATACATATTTAGTTTTCTATCGTATTTTATCTATAATTTTTTTGGTGTTTTATCTATGATATATAAACATGTTTGTCGTCTTTGTTTGATATAACTGTCACTTTATTAACATCATATTCTCTCATCAAAAGACTATTAAATTTATGGTTAATTTTGTCAAATTGGAGACTATGTGTGATACATTTGAGTTTAAATTTAAGAAAATAACTTAAATCAAGTTAGATATAGAGACATGAAATACCAATCTAAA
Source organism: Cicer chorassanicum (assembly GCA_037974735.1). Lineage (NCBI taxonomy): Eukaryota > Viridiplantae > Streptophyta > Magnoliopsida > Fabales > Fabaceae > Cicer > Cicer chorassanicum. The sequence goes on from JBBPBP010000002.1 coordinate 2,920,640, forward strand.
GTTACTAATTTGTTTATCTTTGACCATGTGTAACATTTTTTTATAATTTAAATTACACGATATATATCTTGGTTGAGATTAATCTCTTTACTTTCTTACTTTCTTATTTTATTATTAATAAATTAATATTTTTATGTCAAAATGAAGTACCAAGAAACATGTGTCATTTCATACAAACATTAATAAATTAAAACTAAGGTATTTAATTTTTAAAAACAATTTTTTTTTTATATTCTTAAACTAAAAGTGGATTAAAACAAAAAATAAAAACTTGTGGGACATCGACCTAACAAAAAAATAGGGAAAAAAATCCAAAGCAAAAAAGAGAGGACATTTAAAATAATATTATGACCCTAAAATAAATATTATAAACATTTGTACATTCTAGTTTTTTGGATTTTTTTCTTAAGACAATTTTAGTGTAACTTTTATGATGACAAGAATCAACTTCAACACCATCATTGTTCTAAAAACTTTTTAAGATATGTATATCATGAGCAAAATTCGAGTTGCAAATATGTCCAACAGAGATTTGATAAACTACAATTGTTTCATTTTGTTACTGAATCACTACAAAGACCAACAATATGCATATATCTAAAATTTTGTTTGCATGTTGGAATTTTGTTTGCATGTCGTTCCTCCCTTTATATCATGCCAGTTCAATTAACTAGATATTTAATTGCAATGACAATTTCTTCAATATTCAAATAGATATTACGAGAAAATTGATTGACAGTATTAACACAATCGGATGACTCCAGGGTTGTTCCAACCGAGTTATATAAACTACTCTCAAACACTTCGTCAATAACTTTATTTGGAGAATCAACTTTGGCAAATGTTGAATTTATAGTATAATAGTTTTTGAGAGAAAATAATAGGAATAGAGTGAGAGCAAAAAAATTGGATTTAAAATTCTGATAAAGAGTATTTTATTATAGAAATATAAAGAGACTTTTTTTTAAAACCGAAAATAAAGAGTTTTTAATATTTGTATGTGGTTGCTTGAATAGTAGATTAAATGATCATCTTTATTGAAACAAAATATCTATGTAAATAGAGAACTAGTATGAAAATTCTTGTGTCCCTTCTCCATCCTCTTGTTTTAATTTAAATTCTTTATAATTCGACTTTATTTTACTAAATCTATTTTATAATCGTAACTTGAATGATTTGATAAAAAAAAACATATATTTTAATTATACAATTCTAATAACTTTATAAAATGATAGAACACAATTCAAATTTTTATTTCTTGATTATCTCCCCTTCTATCGTTACATTTGCAAATTTATTTTATATCAATATTAATAAATTTACTATTTAAAATTCTTATATATTACACATTATTTATTTAGCTTATCAATTAAAATAAAATTTTAAAAATTTGTCCTTCCAATGTTTTTCTTCAAAGTTCCGCCACCGGTTTGCCATCACGATCACGTTCCCGTTCCCGTTCAGCAAGCGCGTTGTATAATTAATTGAAGGATTTTTCCAGTAGTGCCAAATCGGTTGTTTTCGACAAGTGTGACAAAGGTACGTATAAAATAATATTTTATCTTCGTTAACTTTTAATTTACAAATGTTGATAGAGTTCGACATGACATTCTGCTCCGATATATCTTTTAAGGTTGTTTAATTTTGTATAAATAAAAGAATTGTTTTTATTAATTAACAAACTTTCAATATATTATTTTTTATTGACTCATTTCTTTACAATCTCTCTCTCTCTCTCTTTTTT
>JBBPBP010000002.1:2922435-2942429 GCA_037974735.1 Cicer chorassanicum
TAAGGTAACAAAGAAGTAATTAATATAATTTAAAAATTTGAAAACGACAATATGAATATAATTCAATATTTTTTTTTTTCTAGAAAATAAACAATTGAAAAGAAGCAATCATGTTATACTAAAAAAAAGAAGCAATCATAAATTTCATGACTTTATGAATATAATTTTAGTGTTTTTATTTATTTATAGATAATGAGTAAATTTCATTCATATTATATATATTATTATTTAAAGTACCTCATAAACATATACCTGGTGAAATTTGATTAAAAGATTATACAATTTGTTTAAAACTTTCTGTAAATAAATTTATATTTATTTTATAAAACAAAACCAGATATTTTATATATAAAAAATATGATAAAAATAAAAAATTTCTAATAATTTAAACCACTATGATTGAATATCAATATAAAAAAAATGTATAAATTATATCCATATTCCGATTAGAATGGAATAGCATTAAGCATCGCACGCAAAATTATTATATCCTAGTTAGTTCATGTGCACAATTTTATTGCCGCAAGCAAAGGATCCACCCTATCAAGAATAGGCCATCTAAATATGGACTATGATACATTTACTTAATAGACATGTTTTTAGGCACAATCACTTTAAGCCTAGAATATTACATACAACTTCTACTTAATAGACATGTTTTTATGTTTCATTTAGTCATGCTATGGGTGTATATATATAAATAAAATGTATAAAATCTTATGAAAAACAAAATATTATCTCAACAAAGATTAAATAAAATTGTTTTTATTATCGATTAAAAAATATTAAACCAAATCAATAACAATAATTTAAGATTTGATTTTATATTTTAAAGTGTTTAAAAAATAAAATTTTAAAAAAATATAGTAATTTTGTCAAAATATATTTTTAGCATTTAAAAATTTCTCATCTTAAAATTTATTTTAGGCTTATATATTTATAGAGTCACGTTTAAGCATTGCATAGTCTACAAATATTGGTAATGTGAGACCGAAATTGTTTTCAAATTAAATAGAAAAAATTATGGTTCTTTGTTCTCTTTATCTTTATATGAATAGTAAATAATTTCCCTACATCTTACAATTATCTTTTCTATCTATTTAATCTCAGGGTAATTATTAATTTCATTTAGAACCTAAATGAAGTCCTTGAATTAAGTGAAAACGATTCTAACCAAGTGTCTGTGATCAATTGGTTATGAGGGTTCTATCCCCTAAAGAAACAGATGTTAAGACAAAAAACAATGAAAATAAATCAACAAAACTTATACAATTCACGTGTCCATGTCACATACAAAAATATAAGAATCGGGTCAATTACTATTTAACACACTATGCAAAATTTAAGATAGCCCCAATAATAGATTCATTAATTGACCACATCTCAACTAGTATTTAATAAGAAAATTCAGGCGTGTGTGTAGCATAAGATTATAATTATGTCACAAGGCACATTAATTCTCACCCTTCAAGTAACAAAAACGTGTAATATCCGCATGTAGTATTATTGAGATGCTTGCAAGTTGAAGAAGACAGGTATTTGCAACGCATTGGTTAGATGCTTTGCGGCATGACTTCCACAAAGGCAAAAACAAATCTGAAAGAGGTAAACTCAAGAAAAATAAAAACCACTATATTACTTGGCTTTTTTTTTTAATATCCTTTTTTGAAAAAAAAAACTAAATGTTCCCTTTTCAAAACTAATAACCAAAATTAAGGAAGCACACTTTTCAAACGGCGACTTACTAAAAGATTTAAAAAAAATTAATTTTTTTTGAATTTTTATTTAAATAACAAAAATAATATATATATATATATATATATAATTTATAAAAATACATAAATTAAAAATTTTAAATTACATAGATTGACTATAGCTGCCTGTAACATTTGAACAATGTTTTCGAGTATGGCCAGTTAACCAATATAGTTCACATTTTCTTTGTGCTTTTTCTTTAACGTCCATTTCAATTCTAATACGGTTACTATTTGAACGACCTTTTTTAATTTTTCGTATTTCAGAATTGTGATACAATGTTTCACTTTCATATGTGGGCCAATATCCTTCATTGGGTATAAGTGAAAACTCTTCTTTGTAGATGTTAAATACATTAACAACCTTGTACACGTTAGGTATAAGCACTAAATAGTTTTGACGAGCGTAAGAACATGCGGCTATGACATGTGAACAAGGAACGTGTATAGCCTGAAATTTTCCACAATCACACAATTTTCTCTCAAGGTTGACTTCAAAATGACCAATTGGTTGCACCTCTCTTGGGTTTACTGTTTCATGCACCATGAAAGAATAACGATTTCGGTCGAATTGCATGACTTGGTGAGTATTAGATTTACCAACTTCATATTTAATCTTGTCTATGCAATCGTCTGAGTATACTCGACCAAAAACTAATGATGTCTACTGTTGTTGTCCCCTTTCTGCATATAAAACTCCCAATCTATAGTATGTTGATTGTACCAAATTAATGATTGGGAGATTGCGTGTACCCTTGAGCACTGCATTGATTGACTCGGAAATGTTTGTTGTCATGTGTTCCCATCGTCGACCTTGAGAAAAAGCCATAGTCCATTGTTCTAGGGGATATTATCGATCCATCTTAAAGCATCTGGATTTGCCATCCTAATTTCATTGCGGTAATGTTTGAATGATGACTCATTTAATGCATATCCTCTTATAAATGATGTAAAAATTATTAAATATGATAAAGTGATATGTAGAAAATATACTAACAAGAATTAGATCATTACCCATACAAACAAGTTTTCTTTGAAGTTTCTTGTCCTTGAACTCTCTCGTGAAATTTTGTGCAATGTGTCGGATGCAATACACATGTGTTGACGGAGAATCATGTCAACCATCATTTGGATTATTATAAGCATTTTTAATGGATTCGTGTCTATCTGAAATCAAACAAATGTCGACTTGAGGTGTTACATACCTTCCAGATTTTTCAAAAAAAAAAAACTCCAAGCACCCCCTGTCTCACCTTCCACAAGTGCATAAGCAATGTGAGTTGTATTTTATTTTCATCTTGTGCAATAGCAAGCAAAAGAGTCCCCATGTACTTGTCATACAACCAAGTTCCATCTACTGAATAAATTATGTAATTTAAAATTTGTATTTATGTATTTTTATGAAATATATATATATATATATATATATATATATATATATATATATATATATTAAAAAAAGGTCGTCCAAATAGTACTCGTATTAGAACTGAAATAGACGTTAAAAGTACCAATAAAATGTGGACTATGTCGGTTAACTGATCATACTAGAAAATATTGTCAAAATGTTACAACCAACTCTAATCAATCTATGTGATTTAAAATTTTTATTTATGTATTTTTATGAATTATATTAATTATATATATTTTATTTTTGTTATTTGAATAAAAATTCAAAAAAAATTGATTTTTTTTTAAAAATCCTTTGGGAAGTCGCTATTCCAAATGGCGACTTGTAACATGTTTAAAAAAAGAACATTTTGGTTATTAATTTTGAAAATGGGACATTTGAGTATTTTTATTTTTCAAAAAAGGGTTATTCAAAAAAAAATCCTATTATTTCAGCTGGGATTTCACAACTTGAAAAAACTCATAGTATTTCGTTTCGGGTATTTTCTTGTAGTTCTTAATTTTTTTTTTTATGGTTATAACAAATTTTGAGAAAATTATAAATTTAATAAGATTTTAATTTTTTAAATTAAGAACTATAAAAAAAATCTAAAAAAATTTAACTATGTTTTGACATTCATACCTAAACTAACAACATCATTGCGCGTGTTTCTATCTTTTTTGAAGACAATTATTTGTTGGTGATGTAATATTTAAAATTTAGAAAAAATATTATAGAAAATCATAAATAATATTATTTGTTATCCTCTTCATCATAAAATATAAGTAAAATTTAATTTTAAAAAATTAATATATTTAATTTAAATTTTTAGACTAAATATAAAAATAATAACCATTTAACAATCTAAACAACAACAAAAAATATAGTTGAAGTAACCGGCTCATATTAATTAAAGGATGCTTGCTTGTTAGAAAGCATGAGTTAATTAGTACAAAATATAACAACTTTTTATAGTAAAATACTTCCGGATTAATTATAAATTTTATTTTATGACAAGATTACAAGTTGTGTTAGAAAACATGGGTTAATTAGAACAAAATATAACAACTTTTATATTAAAATAGTTTACTACTTCCACATTATAAATTTTATTTTACGACAAAATTACTAGTTGGCATGAAAGTATATATGAACCCCACCAATCTCATCACCAAACACCCACAATCACATACATGCATATAGACATTGATAGTTTTCTAGCTTATAATTACACCATGAATATATTCATTCTCTTCACCGTGTTGGGTGGTATCGCTCCCTAAGTGGAACCCACCAAGTTTATTAGTAGTATTGTTATTATTATTATTATTATTGAAATAAAAAATAAAATAAAAAAGAAAAAGAAAAGGAATATATAGTTTATTGGGCTTGACGGAAAATAAAAGGAAGGAAAGGGATCTCAAATCCCTAACGCTAAGGCAAACGAAAAGGCAAACAACCAAAACAACATCACTAACCGCACGCACGCACGACAACCAGAGAAAAGGAAAGAAATTCAGTTCCAGTGGTGGTAACAATTAAATAGTTTTACTTTATCTGAGAGTTACTTTGACATACCCATTTTAGTAGAATGTTGTTATAAGGTTGTGGTTGTTGTTCCCTATTGTTATTATTATAGTGGAAGTTTTTACTAGATCCCGTGGTTTTTATTCTCTCAATTTGAGGGAAGTTTTCCACGTTAAAAATTGTGTTTGTCTCATTTAATCTTCTGCTAATTATTATTGCTCTTGGAATTGTATTTTCTGTTTGACCATTTATCTGCACATGTGGAGGGAAAAATATTCCACATTGTTGAGATAGTTTTTTTCTAATTATCTCTGGTTTTTTCCAACACCTTCACATGTGTTTTTCTAGAAAATGTGATTTCAAATGCAAATCCTCTCTCATATGAAGCTTTCTTCAACTTCAGTGATTCTATAAGTGACACTGGAAATGCCGCGACTACTTAGTCATCGGCTATGCCCCCAATAGTCCTTAGGACTCAACTTTCTTCAAACATCCTTCAGGATGTTTGTCGAACGGACGATTGATAATAGATTTCATAGGTACTTTTACATTTTGTTCTTGTATCTTAAATAACTTTTTCTTCAATGAAAAGAATAAAAAACAATAAAAAATTGAGACATATGAAATATCTACAATATTTTATTTTGATATAATTGTAATAATTGAGTGAAATACATCAAATAGGGATTATATATGATTTAGTGGCTTTAATTGAATTTTACACAAAAAATATATGCTAAAAATGAGTTGCATTTTTTGTTATGAAAATGAGGGAATAAAAAGTTTATTGTTACTATATTTTTTTTGAAATAAGTAAGAGTTAACAATAATGTATTTATGATTGATGATGAACTAACATGTGATCATTTTGATCATAGTAGAGGCATATGGATTGCCATTTTTGCCTGCCTATTTGAACATAAGCAAAGACCAAGATAATAGAAAAGGTGTAAATTTTGCATTTGCAGGTGCCACTGCACTTGATGTGAAGTATTATGAACAAAATGGAAAATGGGATTGATAAGACAAATACAAATAATTCATTGAGCATTCAAGTGGGATGGTTCGAGAATCTCAAACCATCCCTGTGTAAAAGCTTAGAAGGTTTTTATCATAACTCATTGAATAATTTCTCTATGAAATTAATATATTAAATTTTCTCAATATGGCTAACAATTTTTGTTTCATTTAATGATAGATTGCAATAATACTTTCAGAAATCATTGTTTTTTGATGGAGAAATTGGTGGGAACGATATTTTCAAGCATATTACGACTCATAAAACTGGTAAAGAACTTCAAGAAATCGTTTAATTTATGGTTGAAACAATTACCAATGTCACAATTGTATGTTTTGTCACATTTAAGTATTGCAATCACTGCTTCAATAAATTACAATTCAAAGAGAAATGTGATTCATTGGAACGTCCTTGTGAATAAATTAACAATGATTTCGGTTTTTTCTTTCTATGTGATAGATATTGATCGAAGAAGGAGCTGTAGAGCTAGTGGTGCCAGGGACTTTTCGATGGGGTGCAATGCTGGCTTATTGGCAAATGTGAATAGTAATAAAAAAGAAGACTATGATGAATTTGGATGTTTGATAGCTTACAATACTTTAACCGAGTACTTTAATGGACAACTAATTTTTTTTGTTGAGACACTAAGGCAAAAGCACCCTCAAGTTAAGATAATATATTTTGACTACTATAATGATGACAAACGTTTATATCAAACACCACAACAATATGGTCAGCAATATTTCTATATATTTATATCATTCGAAAGAACGATAATCGTATTTGATGTTAATTTTTCTTTGAATTTTTCTTTTTTATTTCATATATATATATATGCTTACCGGTTCAAGTACATTAATGATGTAGGCTTTGAAAAGAATGATATTTTCAAGCCATGTATTGGAGGAGAAGTAGGAACAGACGGAAAATTGTCATAAAAGTTTGATCTGACCCTTCAAAACGTATAAATTGGGACGGACCTCACTTAACTGAAGCAACTTATAAACTAGTAGCAGAATGCCTTGTTGAGGGCCCATTTTCAAATCCTTCTCTTAAACCCCCTCTTTTCAGGATAGCTTAGAATTAATGGACCAAACATATATACAATATTTCTTTTGACAAGTTGAGAAAAGGATTAGGATTCATCTATGGTATTACTTAAGAGCTACCTTGTATCAGTTGCAACTTGCAAGCATACTTGTTTTTGGACTGAATTACGTATATACATGCAATACTTTATATTTGTCTTGATGAACTCCACGACAAACACATTTCATATTTTGTAAAATTGTAAGTCATTAGTGAGACTTAAGCTAATTAAAAGTAATGACTAATAGTTAGATTTAACATTATGCTAATTAACTCAATACATCACCTGTGTTTAAAAAAATTTCGACACCTCTCTTTACTACAGGATAAACTAACTTTAATTATGGAAATATGTGTGCGCTAAAAGATTAATTGTATTACATATGATTTATTATGCAAATGTTCCAACAAATATTTGTTGATTGCATAAGAATCGATAAAACATTTGCATAAGAAATTATATATAAAAAAATTTATAACATATATTTTTACCAAAAAAACTCATTTGTTTTAGTGATGCATAAATATTTTGAAAAACAGCTTTATGTGTAAAATTTGTCCCTTTGAACCTCCAGTTAAACGAGATGGTCATTGGGAGTTGAGTAGAGCCAATTTTTTATTGCGCCGTCATCTTTGTCTCTCTAATTTATATTATTATTTTTATTTAAATAAGTGGTATTTATATATATTTAATTTTTTTAAATATTTTTTTAATGATTTTATTGTTTGAGTATAATGTTTTCTCAATGTTTTGTTGCAACGTTTACTAATTAATTTCGATCTATTACATATTTAACAAATGATTTACGATTGTCAATATTACATATCTAAAAATATGAGTATTTCAAGTACTTTAATTTTATTATATTTGTAAATATTTTAAAGATTTTGAATTTATAACGTTTAAAATGAATGTATTTTATCAATTTAATTGTGTTTTTTTAGTAAAAAAAAGTATTGATTACTTTTTAAAATAGTTTTCGATGAAACCATTTGACCTTTTTGTATTCTTGAAATAATTTCATTAATTGAATAAGGTGATCAATGACGTACACTTTGAACAAGTGATATAATTGCATTCGTGACAGCATTATATTTTTTAAGATTTTGGCCATTATAGGTATTGTGTTATGCGGATTTTGATCATCGCAGTGTAAACTAATCATAATATTACATAAACTTTATTAAAATTAAGTGTACTATCATATAAAATATAATACAAGTAGAGATACGACAGAATATCAAATTTTAGAGATAAATTATGAAAATGTATTTTTTATCGGAGTGAACAAAACGGAATTCTTATATTTTTTTCCGTAAAAACAGTTTTCCATTCTTTATCAACTGAAACCGAAAACTATGTACCATAGATAATACATAACAAAATATTGATAGAGGGTTCTTCGTGTGTTCAAATTATGTTCATCCCAAGTTATGTGGAAACTACTATATATGTCGTAGAAATCCATAGGGACTACAAGAATTAAGATATTTTACAAGTACACAACGGTGAATTACACTATCAGTGTATCACAGTCATTAAAGAACACGACTTTAAAAATAATTATGAAAAAAGTTAAATATCTTTAATAATTTATCGATTGCGAATGAATGACATTGTAAAAATTCTTTACACTGACAATGTATATGAATTAAATCACTTTAATATTTAAGTTGATGTTAATTTTACTACATTTGTCGTGTAGACAATCACCTATGTATATCACTTCATTATATACACACTTTTTTTTATTAAACATCATATATACACAAAAATAAAATATATAGTGTTAATGTAAAATAATTTTACATAGACATTCAATAAAAATATTGTACTCCACCAAATTACTAAAGTATTATGAGATTTGTTATATAACATAATAGAATAATAGTTTCTTATTAGATGAAAATGTAAAACTATTTTACAATATTAGTAGATATACTTTAAACTCATATACATACTTGTCAAACCATATTAATCTTTCATAATTCATATTTAGTAGTCCTCTTTATATTGACAAATAGTTATTTTGTCAAAAAAATAACAAATACTTTGTATAACAAAATATGTTTTAAAATAAATTTTTAGACGTTGCGTATTTAAAATTTTAAAAGATAATCATTTATATTTGATTTTTTTTTCTTTTGATACTTTAACAAGTGCCCTTACGGAAGGGTACTTGTTAGTATGTCCAAAATATTATTAACATTGTACCAAAATAATAATAACAAATACCTATAATATTAGACTCCTGATAAAAACTACTAGGTTAACAACTACAAAACAAAAATCTTAGTATTTAAAAATCAAAGTATTTGAGCCCAAATACCCTCACTAGGGATTTTTCCATATACGACAAATAGTAGATAAAAACCGGGAGGTGCAAGAGTAGGTAAAGCAGGCACGGTAACTTCAATTCCATATGTTTTATCTTCCACAATACCCACTTTATTTGGCTCTAATACCAACAATCTTTGATTCATTGAAAATGAATGTGTAGTAAAAGGAGGCGCCAACATTGTGACGTACACAAAATTTGGGTAATTCAATGTCATGTTCACTTGAAATTGAAGCTCCAATTTCTGACCATATCTTAGTTTTATTTGGGGCTCCGACAAAATCCTTGGACAAATATATGAATAACGATGATCTAGATACGAAGATGAAAAAGCCTCAAGACTAAGTTCCGTTGGAAACAAAACATTTTCAAAACTGTAACCAACACGAGGGTTACTACCACCGACCACAACCCTCCCATCACGAACCAAAATGGCATTCGAATGGTACATTCGTGGCGTGGTGGAGGGAGTTTGATATTTGAATCTAGATCCGATTGGATTATTTGTTTCGTAAAGAAACGGGGTTAAAACCGGGTTACGCCCTTGTTCCCATCCAGCTGTACTTAAAGAAGCTCCGTTAATTAACAAAACATTGTCGTATAGAAGCATAACTATATTACTCATGACTCTAGCACCCGACATGGTTTCCATTTCCCATTGTGGATTCGGGTCGGTTATTTTGATTCGGGCGCAAGTATTCAAACCTCGTTGAAACTCGTGTTTTCTTGTTTCGTTATAAGAACCTCTTGGGGCCCCACCACAAACCAAAACCTCAGCTTCCACAAATTTTGCTTGTAGATTTCTCAATGGCAATAAAACGGCAGAACCGGTGCTTGGGTAACACCTGGTATCCCCACCTGACACTTCTGGAAATCTTTTCACCACCATGTTTTGTAATGTTGGTACACAAATCAAACATAGCATAAATTAGAGATGTCATTGTTGGGTGGGGTCACTCCCCAAGTGGAACCCACCAATCATTTTTATTAGTAGTATTATTATTATTGTTGAAATAAAAGAAAAAGAAAAAAAAATGAATATATGGTTTATTGGCATTGACCCATGTAAAGGAAAATAAAAGGAAGGAACGGGATCTCAAATCCCTAAGAAAAACGAAAAGACTAACGAAAAGGCAAACAACCAAAACAGCAACAGTAACCGCATGCACGCACAGCAGCCAGAGAAAACGAAAAGAATTCAGTTCCGGTGGTGGTAACAGTTGGGTAGTTTTACTTTCTCTGAGAGTTACTTTAGCATTCTCACTTTAGTGGAAGATTGTTATAAGGTTATTGTTGTTGATTGATATTCTCTATTGTTATTAGGAAGATTGATTGATATTCCTCTGCTGCTAGACACCGGAGATACCACTGTATAGAAATGGAAGAATCAGATGACTCATTTTTTTGGTTGTGTTATGGTTCATGGAATAAATAAGACTCAAATACTAACTCCTTTTTATATAATAATGATAATAATAATTAGTTAGGTGATTATATGTATACAATGTGTTTTATATGTTATTTGTAAAAAAAATCAATATATATATTCTTTGTAAATTAAATTTCCATCTTTATATATATATATATATATATATATATATTATTTTCTTTTGAAATTCGGTCTTTGTATTCAATTTAAGGAATATACATATTTTTTTTCTCTATAATTCTATAAATAAAAATTTGCTGGCACGCGTTTAAATAAGACTACACTTTTTTGAATTAATTTCAAAATTTATAAAATGATCTATAAATAAAAACTACACTTTTCCTATAATTCTATAAATAAAAACTTGCTGACACGCGTTTAAATAAGACTACACTTTTTTGGATTAATTTCATAATTTATAAAATGATCTATAAATAAAAACTACACTTTTCCTACACTTTTCCTATAATTCTATAAATAAAAACTTGCTGGCACGCGTTTAAATAAGACTACACTTTTTTGGATTAATTTCAAAATTTATAAAATGATCTATAAATAAAAACTACATTTTTCCTATACTTTTCCTATAATTCTATAAATTAAAACTTGCTGGCATGGGTTTAAATAAATTTCCTCTTTCAAGTCATTTTTTTTCATAGAAAATACAAGTTGTACAACTTTAATTTTTTTGCATTTTAGCCACAATTTTCCTCTTACATTATTCTCTTAAATTTTTGGCGTTAATTACAATTAATTCATTTTTTAAAAATATTAAATAACCAAATCACAAATTGGTATAATTAAAGAAATAATAAAATAATATTTTATACAATCATTAATTCTTTTCACAATTTTGAATCTAAAAAATATTTCAAACATGAACTAGCACTTTTTCTTAAACTTCCCATAGCAATAAATATTACATCAATTAGTAAAACATATTCCTACATAAGAATAAAAAATTCAAAATTATAGCAATAGATTCAGTCAAATTAAGGGTAAATTAGTGTTTATTGTATTCCATTTCTCACTAGCTAGAGTTTCAAAGTAATATAAACATAAACTATATTTGTATTATAATTATAATTAAAATTAAAATTACTCATAGTCAATATTCTTAAATAAATTATCATAATTTAGAAATTAAATTTAAAAGATTTGTAATAGATATTTGCATGAAAAACATAAATCGATAAACAACTACAACATTTTATGTAATCAAAATTGCACATTTGATTTCTATCCGAAAAAGATTGTACATTTCGTAGCTCCTCACACCATAATCATGCTTGCAAAACTTGTTAATACACCTCGATGATTTACAAAATGAAATAATTAATGTTAAATTTTTTAAATAATAGTAATGTTAAAATTTATACTAAGACTATTTCAGACCGATTTTTAGTATTCTACTTGTCAGGTGTCATTATGTTAGTGATTCGCTTCTGAAATTCGATTTGTTTGTTTTTAAATGCTTTGATTTGAATTTAACATAGTGACTCTTATTATTACGGGTCTGCTATACATATTAATTATTTCAATTAAATTATTCACAAATCTAAAATAGGTAACATTTTTTTAATAACAAATAATAATAAAATCAATAAAAATATTATTTTTTATTAGCTATGAATCGATTGCAAACCTGTTAAAAAGATTCATTTCCAGTTCCCACCATCAACATTACAAATATAAATTTAACTAATATAAATAAGTTAAATAAATTCGAATCATAAATATTAAACATACACTTAAAATATAAATTGAATCATAAAGAGACTCATGAATAAGTTTCCTATGTTGACTTTGCCTATATATTTTAATTCATTCAAATTTAAATTCAATAAAATAAAAATTTATTTACAACTATAAATATCCACATATCTGGGTTTTTTTTATTTTAAAATAACCCTATTAAAAAAAATTACTCAAATATATACTTTTGAAATTTATTAACCTAAGTTACAAGTCGACATTTGGAATGACAACTTCCTTAAAGAAGCCCAAGTTTCAAATGGCGACTTTCTTAAGGTTTTTTTTTATAAAAAAATTTCAATATTTTCTTCAAATAACAAAAATAAAAAAAAATATATATATATATATAATTAATATAATTTATAAAAATACATAAATACAAATTTTAAATTAAGATAAAATTTTAAATTACATAATTCATTCATAAAAAACATCATAAATTTTACAAAAATTACGATAAAATTAATGTCAGAAGATAACCTCCACTACCACATGATATATAGAAAATTATGAAAAAATATATATTCATTTTACTTACCGTTCTTATAACTTCATACTAATAGAGTGAAGATGAATAAGAGAAAGAGAGAAAAGAGAAAGTTAATTGTATTATCATCTTGTTGTATAGTTTTTATTACAATATTAATCTTATTTATTAGACACAATTATATAAACATATTCACCAATGGACCTAATAGGCCCAATATTCATGACAATTTTTGTTAATCTTTAATTTAACGTTAGTCTTTTTTATCTTCTTTATATTCAATAAACAGAGTCCTAAACTATTCATGAATTCACAAAGGTTGTATTTCAACTATGCATGTATGTTTCTTTTCATGTCATTAGCCATTAGGATTCTTCCATCTATTTATAGTAGTTATTTGAACAGCATCTCCATTTAGGTGAACATTCACTTCCTTGATTTTATTTCATCACTGTCAAATATACTATCGAAAATTAGAATTTAAAATCTAGTAAAAAATCAAAAAAATTAAAGAATTAGATGACCATTCACCTTCCATTTAAAGTACAAAGGCCGATCAAACATATTTTGATTTAGTCAGCTTCTACTCTAGACCAATTTGGTGGTCCGCTAAAATTTAAAAATAGACACATTTTATCTTATTCAATTAGTGATAATGAACTCCTTTGTTTAAAATTTTTAAAAAATAATTTTTATAGTATTTTATCTTTTTATTATAATACTTTTAAAAATAAAACTTCAAATGAAAAATTAGTTTAAATAATTTATCTTAAAATATGATTTTGAGTATTTCATCTACTTTCTACAACTTTTTTTTGATAATACAATTTAAAAAAAAAAGAAAAATTATTTTGAGAAACTCTTCATAAAAATCAATTTTAAAAGATAATTTTTTAAAAAAAATGTGATTTTTATCACGTTAAATTTTTTAATAATAAATATCTAAATTATTGAATGTTATAATTACTTTTTTTAATTAATAAAAAATGAATTTAAAAACTTATAATATTTTTACATATATTTTCATAAGAATAATTTTTAAAAACATAAAATAAAAATCACTTTTTTTAAATATTAAACAAACGGCCCACTATCACTTTAAGATTTATAATAATGAATAACACACTATAAATAATAAAGAGCAACAAACTATAAATTTGTCCAAATCGATTTCATTGGATCAGTTTTTATCCCTTGAAAGCCTTATTTGCATCTTTAACTAAAAATGGCAAAAAGGAATCAATATAACCATTTTGTCCTTCTTCTCTTTTCCACAATGGACATTTTTATTTAACTATTATCAATCCAATTACAGTTCAACTAATAAACCGGAACCATATTTTTCATTAAACTAGTAGGAATTGAACATATTGTCTCAGGTTTAAACCTGAAATTTCTAAGTTACGTGTGAATTTTATATGATATTTACTACTCTATCTAAATAAAAAATTAGGTAATGGTAGTTTGCATTAAAATATAGGCACAAATCTAAATGTCATCATTGTTGTACACAAAAAAAAGTGAAAATACAACTTTCTTTATCGAAAGGAAAGACAAAATTTTATAAATAGAATCAACCTTGTGGCTGTTACAACTTACAAGTATGGAATATTTTATATGATATGTGCATCAATCAATAATAAAGTTCTATATATAATATGTGATTCAATAAAATTAAATTTTTTTATCCCCTCGTAAAGTACTTTTCTTGATATGCAAGAAATCTCATCTTTCAGATGAACTTATTTTGTATAGGAAACTATTCAACAATCCTAAAATTTTACACTTGATTTTCATACCTTAATATCTAGTTTTCCAACCAATCCACAATTTTCTGAAGTAACCAGGTGAATATAAAACCAAAGGATGAAGGAAAATGATAAACATGTAACTTCACATTCACATGGAAAAAGCTGCATATAGGAGTTGGTTCCAAGTATCAGGTAATTCAAGTAAGCACCAGTGGCTACAATCATTGCCTGCATGATCACCACTATAGGAAGAAGGGTGTGCATCTTTTCTTAGTTGTGAGAGAAGTGTAATGTCAAGTAAATAAACTGGAGTTTTCATCTTCTTTAACACATTATTTAATATGTTACTTGCTAGAGGTAGACCTGTTGGATATGTTGAACCAGATAATGGTTCAAGTTGTCCACTACAACTTGTTTTTGGTTCATTCCACTCCTTTCCCCTGTTTCACTCACACAAATTACATTTTACTTAATTTTATAAATTATGGAATTTATAGTCATGGATTTAGCTTGGAATATAAATAGACTAAATTAAAAGTTGATATTTCGACAGAACTATGATTTATTTTTGGTTTAAATTAGATATTGTCTGCCCACAATTGTAAAGACTAATTTCTGGTCAAGTCGAGTATGGCTATATAATAGATGACAAAACTTTTCCTCAAAAATTTTAACGTTGTTGCATTCTCATGAGTTGATTCAAATCTAGGATCTATGATTTGTTATTTATGTGCAAATAATATTAACCATTAACTAATTTACACAAAATATACGAGAGTAGGAGTTATTTACTGGTAATGAGTAGGAGAAATGCCTTGAAAGAATGTTTTAGTTTTGGAAGGATCAACATTGAGATCAACCCAATTAGCCCAAGTGGTCAATCCCTTATTGTATGTCTCTAAACGGTCCATGTTTTTTAGCAGATTATTTCCATCTATTATATAATCCCATCTGAACAATCAACAAAGGAATTAACTACCAAGTAATTTCCCTTAAACTTATTTTACTTTTATTTTTGTGGTGTACATGGTTTTAAATTGCAATGCTAAAGGTTTAAAATTTGTCTACAATCGCATCGCAATCAAAATTGTAGTCGCATCAACTAAATTTATTTATAATTTCTTTTGATATTATCAAATATCACACAATTGCGAGACAACTATTTCTTTAAACTATATATATTGTACAATTATATGTCTTATACTAATTAACCTACTAAACTAAAAAACGGTGTTTTTGACTCAAACACAAAAAGGGTACATGTAGTTCATACAACCCAACTATATTTTAGTGCAAATACAAAACTAAAAAGGAGAGAGTTCAACTTCAAGTATTATAGACATCAATGCAAGAGGAGAGATGATTTTACCAAGTCAAGAGTTTTTGAAATGTGCATCAAACAATAGTGTTGAAATTGATGCACATTTTTAGAATATTCTAATAAAAATAATGACAAAATATTAGAAAAAATTATAATAGTCTAAAGTTGTTAAATATTTCTAGTATCTAAATTAGTTTGTAGCCTAAAAACATCTATAACAGCGTAATGTAGAAAAGTTAAAATTATTCAACTTCAAGAAACACCTTCAAGCACCTATAATTAGACAATGATAAGTATAATTATATTCAAGCTTTTGAGATATAATATCCATAATGCTGAGGGATTCATCATACTATATCTCTTCTATTTACAATAAGTAATTAATTGTTACTATTGTATTGCCTCTCATCTAATGGTACTAAACATTCAACTACTACAAGTATACAACTATTAGTTCTTTCTAAAAATATTGAAAAAAGAGAAAGTATTATTAATAACGATGATACAAATTATCATTTTACAACTATTTTATATGATATATGAATTATGTTCTTTAAAATTACAATATTAAAGTCTTACCACATATGAGGGTCAATCACCTATGTATATCACTTGATTATATACACACTTTTTTATTGGACATCATATACACACAAAATTACAAAATTGTATTATGAGATTTGTTATATAACATGATAGAATGAAAATATTGTGCTCCACCAAATTACAAAATTGTATTATGAGATTGGTTATATAACATGATAGAATAGTAGTTTCTTATTAAATAAAATGTAAAACTATTTTACAATATTATATTAGTAGGTATACTTTAAACTCATATACATACTTGTCAAACCATATTAATCTTTCATAATTCATATTTAGTAGTCCTCTTTATATTGATAAATAGTTATTTTGTCAAAAAAATAACAAATACTTTGTATAAAAAAATATTAAGAAAATATGCTTTAAAATAAATTTTTAGACGTTGCGCAATTAAATTTTTTAAAGGTAGATATTTATATTTGAATTTTTTTTTATTTCTTCTTTTGATACTTTAACAAGTGCCCTTACGGAAGGGCACTTGTTAACATACCCAATACATTATTAACATTGTACCAAAATAATAATAACAAATACCTATAATACTAGACTAGTGATAAAGACTACTAGGTTAACAACTACAAAACAAAAATCTTAGTATTTAAAAATCAAAGTATTTGAGCCCAAATACCCTCACTAGGAATTTTTCCATATACGACAAATAGTAGATAAAAACCGGGAGGTGCAAGAGTAGATGAACCAGGCATGGTAACTTCAATTCCATATGTTTTATCTTCCACAATACCCACTTTATTTGGCTCTAATACCAACAATCTTTGATTCATTGAAAATGAATGTGTAGTAAAAGGAGGCGCCAACATTGTGACGTACACAAAATTTGGGTAATTCAATGTCATGTTCACTTGAAATTGAAGCTCCAATTTCTGACCATATCTTAGTTTTATTTGGGGCTCCGACAAAATCCTTGGACGAATATATGAATAACGATGATCTAGATACGAAGGTGAAAAAGCCTCAAGACTAAGTTCCGTTGGAAACAAAACATTTTCAAAACTGTAACCAACATGAGGGTTACTACCACCGACCACAACCCTCCCATCACGAACCAAAATGGCAGTCGAATGGTACATTCGTGGCGTGGTGGAGGGAGTTTGATATTTGAATCTAGATCCGATTGGTTTATTTGTTTCGTAAAGAAACGGGGTTAAAACCGGGTTACGCCCTTGTTCCCATCCAGCTGTACCTAAAGAAGCTCCGTTAATTAATAAAACGTTGCCGTTTGGAAGCATAACCATATCACTCATGACTCTAGCACCCGGCATGGTTTCCATTTCCCATTGTGGATTCGGGTCGGTTATTTTGATTCGGGCGCAAGTATTCAAAGCTTGTTGAAACTCATGTTTTCTTGTTTCGTTATAAGAACCTCTTGGGGCCCCACCACAAACCAAAACCTCAGCTTCCACAAATTTTGCTTGTAGATTTCTCAATGGCAATAAAACGGCAGAACCGGTACTTGGGTAACACCTGGGATCGCCACCTGGCACTTCTGGAAATCTTTTCACCACCATGTCCTAGTAATGTTGGTACACAAATCAAACATATCATAAATTAGAGATGTCATATATTGTTTTAATTTGATTTTCATACGTGCATTCAAAGTAGAAATTATTGTGACATGCAATAAAAACAAGACTGAAATAACTTAATAAGTATTGTTTTAACGTCTCAATAAATATTCAGATCTTTATTCACGTTTTCTACATTTATACGTCATTGTCACAATAAAAATAAAAAATAAGAATAAACACAAAAAACAACTATATTTTTAAAAGCTACTTTAACATGCATATCTCTAAACTAAGTAAAAATACTAATGGTATAAAGTTGATTCGAGCAAAAAGTTAAAAAGGAGAGGGAAAAGTAGCATTGCATTTAGTTCTCACCTAAATTAAAAATTAGCATATTAATATTCAGTGTTTAAAAAAAAAAAGTAAAAATACCTTTGTATAATCAAAGAGGATAGCTTTGCTGTTTGCCATGATGAAGAGATTGCCATCAACGTTGAGAAAAACAAAAGGATACAAGTTGTTCTCTTGATGAGGATCATTGGTCTCAACCAAAAACGGTAAACTGTACATATTATTAGCTCTGTTATTATTGCTTTTGGGAAAAAACTCGTAGTTGAATTGTCTCCTACCGCCGATAACAATCTGGCGGCTGTCCGGGAGGATATGGCTGGTGGCATACCATCTCCGGGTAGCGAGTCCGCCGTTAAGTTCATTCCAATCACATGTAGGGCAAGGACTAAATATTCGAACATTACGCTCTCCATCGCTGTAGCCACCGGTTTGGACGAGTGCTCCATCGGACCTAACCGTACCGGAGGAACACCAAAGGTCGGTTTGGACAAACAATGGTCGAAAAGTGTTGGATATGACGTCGTATTCGATGGAGTGGGCAGTGCAGTCAATTTTGACTGCTCGTTCGTATGGATCGTAGCGACACCTTCCATTGGGTAAGGATAGATTGGATAGACCAAAATCAGTACGGTCGAATATGACAATGCGGTCGTTGTGAAGAAGTTGCATGTGCATGGCGACAATTCCAATGTTTTTTTGTAGCAGCTGCCATTGTCCTCTGCTGCCAGACACCGGAGATACCACTGTAGCAATAAGAAATGGAAGAACGAAGAGGACCCAATTGCTCATTTTTTTGGTTGTGTTATGGTTTATGGAATAAATAAGACTCAAATACTAACTCCTTTTTATATAATAATGATAAATAATTAGTTAGGTGATTATATGTATACAATGTGTTTAGATTTTACGTATATTCAAAATTAATCTATATGTTATTTGTAAAAAAATTCAATATATATATTCTATGTAAAATAAATTTCCATTTTTATCTATCTATATATATATATATATAATTTTTTTTTTTGAAATTCAGTTTTGTATTCAATTTACTGAATATACAAATTTTTTTTTATAATTCTATAAATAAAACCTTGCTGGCACGCGTTTAAATAAGTATACACTTTTTTTCTGACCAAGTTTTTCTTTTTTTTACCAAAAACAAGACTACACTTTAAAACTAAATGTTTTTTGAAATTAATTGTATATCTCCCCTATATCATGATCGCATGTGACAATCACAATTTATGGTTGCAATAAATACTAAATAAAAAAACCGAATTATTTTTTACTTCATAAATACTGAAAAGTAATTTTTTGATAAAAACCGAAAAGTTAAAGATATATATGTGGAGTAATATATATTATATTATTCATAAAAATTTAAAAACTTAAATAAAAATATATTAGAAATAGATTTTTAGCATTGAAAAAATGTAGAATTTGATATTCAGATCTAAGATAAACTCAATTTACAGAAAATTTGGATATGTTCGATCACATTTCTAGAATTGAAAAATAGTAATAGACAAACAAAGTAAAATTGCCACAATCTTACATAATTATCCTATTTTAAAATAATTCAAAATTTATAAAAATCTTCTTTTCTTGTCCAGATGAAATGATAATATTATTCATTTCAAATGTGTCTATT
>JBBPBP010000002.1:2947935-2988560 GCA_037974735.1 Cicer chorassanicum
AAAAAATGAAAAACTATTTTGAGAAACTCTTTATAAAAATCAATTTTAAAAAATACCTTTTTAAAAAAATGTGATTTTTATCATGTTAAAATATTTAATAATAAATATCTAAATTATTGAATGTTAAAATTACTTTTTTTAATTAATAAAAAATGATTTTAAAAAGCTTATAATATTTTTATATATATTTTAATAAAAATAATTTTTAAAAACATAAAATAAAAATCACTTTTTTCAAATATTAAACAAACGGCCGAGTATCGCTTTTAAATAAATAATAACATACTATAAATAATAAAGAGTAACGAACTATAAATTTGTCTAAATCGATTTAATTGGATCAGTTTTTATCCCTTGAAAGCCTTATTTGCATCTTTTAACTAAAAATGGCAAAAAGGAATCAATGTAACCATTTCGTCCTTCTTCTCTTTTTCACATGGACATTTTCATTCAACTATTATCAATCTAATTACAATTCAACTAATAAACTAGAACCATAATTTTCATTAACCTAGTAGGAATTGAACGTATTGTCTAGAGTTTAAATCCGATATTTCAAAGTTAAGTGTGAGTTCTATGTGGTATTTACTACTCTGTCAAAAAAAAATTAGGTAACAGTAAATGATTCAGGTAGTTTGCATTAAAATATAGGCACAAATCTAATTGTCATCATTGTTGTACACACCAGAAAGTGAAAATACAACTTTCTTTATCGAAAGGAAAGACAAATTTCACAAATAGAATCAACCTTGTGGCTGTTACAGCTTACAAGTATGGAATATTTTACATGGTCTGTGCATCAATCAATAATAAAGTTTTATATATAATTTGTGATTCAATAAAATTAGATTTTTTTATCCCCTAGTAAAGTAGTTTTCTTGATATGCAAGAAATCTCATCTTTCAGATGAACTTATTTTGTATAGTAAATTATTCAACAATCCTAAAATTTTACACTTGATTTTCATACCTTAGTATCTATTTTACCAACCAATCCACAATTTTCTGAAGTCACCAGGTGAATATAAAACCAAATGATGAAGGAAAAGGATAAACATGTAACTTCACATTCACATGGAAAGAGCTGCATATAGGAGCTGGTTCCAAGTATCAGGTAATCCTGGTAAGCACCAATGGCTACAATCATTGCCTGCATGATCACCACTATAGGAAGAAGGGTGTGCATCTTTTCTTAGTTGTGAGAGAAGTGTAATGTCAAGTAAATAAACTGGAGTTTTCATCTTCTTTAACACATTATTTAATATGTTACTTGCTGGAGGTAGACCTGTTGGATATGTTGAACCAGATAATGGTTCAAGTTGTCCACTACAACTTGTTTTTGGTTCATTCCACTCCTTTCCCCTGTTTCACTCACACAAATTACATTTTACTTAATTTTATAAATTATGGAATTTATAGTCATGGATTTAGCTTGGAATATAAATAGACTAGAATTAAAAGTTGATATTTCGGCATAACTATGATTTGTTTTTGGTGTAAATTGGATATTGTGTGTACACAATTGTAAAGACTAATTTTTGGTCAAGTCGAATATGACTATATAATAGATGATAACTTTTCCTCAAAAGTTTTAACGTTGTTGCATTCTCAAAACTTGATTCAAACATAGGATCTATGATTTGTTATGTATGTGGATATAATATTCACCATTAATTAATTTACACAAAAAAATATGAGAGGAGGAGTTACTTACTGGTAATGAGTAGGAGAAATGCCTTGAAAGAATATTTTAGTTTTGGAAGGATCAACGTTGAGATCAACCCAATTAGCCCAAGTGGTCAATCCCTTATTGTATGCCTCTAAACGGTCCATGTTTTTGAGCAGATTATTTCCATCTCTTATATAATCCCATCTGAACAATCAACAAAGGAATTAACAACCAAGTAATGTAGAGTTTTCCCTTAAACTTATTTTACTTTAATTTTTGTGGTGTACATGGTTTTAAATTGCAATGCTAAAGGATTAAAATTTGTCTACAATCGCATTGCAATCAAAATTGTAGTCGCATCAACTAAATTTATTTATAATTTCTTTTAATATTATCAAATATCACACAATTGCCAGACAACTATTTAAATGTGTGTTTTGTATTTGGTAAATACCATAATGATGTATGTTTGAGCCAAGATTATTATACTTTAAGAAACATCTTCAAACACTTATAAATAGAGGATGTGAACGCAATTGTATCTAAGCCTTTAAGATGTAAGTCAATTAAATTGAGGGCTTCACCATTGTTATGTCTATTGTCTCAAGTTACTACACATTCAACTACTAGTTACTATACTATATTAATTAGAGCTGCGTTCGGTTATACATTGGATGTGACGTATAGCAAAACAATTTCTCTTGTCACCAATTATTTCTTTAAACTATATATATTGTACAATTATGGCTTATACTAATTAACCTACTAAATTAGAAAACGGTGTCTTTGACTCAAACACCAAAAGGGTCCAGGTAGTTCATACAACCCAACTCTATTTGAGTACAAATACAAAACTAAAAAGGAGAGAGAGGAGTTCAACTTCAAGTATTATAGGCATCAATGCAAGAGGAGAGATAATTTTACCAAGTCAAGAGTTTTTGAAATGTGCATCAAGCAGGAGTGTTGAAATTGATGCACATTTTTAGAATATTCTAATAAAAATAAATGACAAAATATTAGAAAAATTATAATAGTCTAAAGTTGTTAAATATTTCTAGTATCTAAATCAGTTTGTAGTTTAGAAACATCTATAACAGCGTAATGTAGAAAAGTCAAAATTATTCAACTTCAAGAAACAACTTCAAGAAAGATCTTCAAGGACCTATAATTAGACAATCATAAGTATAATTATATTCAAGATTTTGAGATATAATATCCATAATACTGAGGGATTCATCATACTATATCTATTCTCTTACAATAAGTAATTAATTGTTACTATTGTATTGCATCTCGTCTACTAAACATTCAACTACTACAAGTACAACTATTAGTTCTTTCTAAAAATATAGACAAAAGGGAAAGTATTATTAATAATGATGATACAAATTATCATTGTACAGCTGTTTTATAGGATATATGAGTTATGTTCTTTAAAATTACAATATTAAAGTCTTACCACATATGGGGCCAAAATATTAACACATCTACTATACTCATTCAAACAGTTAGATATGTAAGTTTAACACAGTTAGTAATTACTAGTTGTTTTGTGACAAACATACACACCAAACATATCCATAGGTGTGTATGAATGGTGTTGTGCTATAAGTAGAATAATTATGATTGTAATAAAAGCATACCCCTTGTGCTATAAGTAGAATAATTATGATTTCAATAAAAGCATACCCCTGAGATTGTCCCTTGTGAATCCACCAATGCCACGAATTGAATATCAACATGTCCATGCCTTTCCATGCATCTCCAGCCACAATAGAGTCCAATGTAAGCACTCTCCCAACACTTTCTCGAATTATGTCTACCAAATAAGGTGTGCGATATAGTTGTATAGTTACTTCATAATCCTGCACAAACCCACCACCAAGTGTTATCATTTATCACTGCCACTTTTCAATGTTTGAGATTAAATTGCATCATAAAGAGATGATACAAGAAATTATTCAAATTTTTTCACTTTAACAAACAAGCAAAGTATTAAAGTGATTAAAGTATTTTCCACCCAAAAGCGTCATTTCAAAAGAAAAAATATGTATTGTATGCATAAAATATTCACGTGAAAAACATTAATAATAATCTACAACAACCATGCTCTGTTCTGTCAATGTCACTTTTGGAAAATGTCTAGCTGACTTTTTTGAATAGAAAATACATATTAATAATGCTGATATCGAAATCTACAATCCTTATATAGTGCCTCGACGATAGAGAACATTAAAATAAGAGAGAGAAATTTTATTTCTTTAAATTTACTAGTTTTATAATTATTATAAATGATTCAAATACTAATAATGTTATATATATCATTCATGTAAAATAGGAAAGATTTATGGAACAACCTTGGAATTCAATTAAAATTGGTTTTAACTAAGCTTTTTTTTTTTAATCCATAAAAAAAAAAGGAATGGAATAGCAAATACTAGTAGTTAACAATATTAATAATTGGAAAAGTGTGATTATTGAAACGGCAAGTTTTGTCATTTTGTTAGGGAATCTCGTGAATAATTGTTAGAGTAAAAGGCAGGCACCATCAAATGCTCTGGTCCAAGCACGGCAAAATCTATATGAATTTCCAACTTTTGCCACCAATATGATTTAGCATTGCTACTACAACTATCAATTTATTCATTATTTTCTCCTACTACGGTTATCCACGGAATTATGTTGACATCTCATAAATGCTAATCAAATATATTAAATATGTCAATTAAGTACACTTTCATGTTCTTTGATTGATATTCATTATTCAATGGATTTACTATACCCACTCATCCACACATTCAACTATTTATTTAACATGTTGATCATCTTTGGAACGAGATTAAATAAAATATATTTCAAATTTATTATTTTAATTTCTTTTTTTAAATAAAAAATTTGAATGTGTGGAATTGTTTGAACCAAATGATAAAAAGGGGGCCTCCAACTTGTAATCACAGGTTGGCATGGTCTTCCTCACAGCCTGTCAACTTCCGGGCATAACTCATGATCTTATTGAACATCTACATCTAAGAAAACAATTAATTGTATAACTCGAGTTAAAACCTCTGTGTCCTGGCTTAATTTTGGGGATGAAACAATTTTCATCTCTCTCAACTCTACATTTTTTAATCAAAATCAGGGCTTAAACATAAGTATAAGTAAAATTTTGTATTCTCTTCAATGAAAATTAGTGAGAAACTGCGATATATAACTTAACAATTTGAAAGTTTGTCCATTGAACTAGACCTTACATATTATTTTTTGGCATTTTTATTTGGATATTAAGTATTATGTTTTGGAATAGGAATTAAGTAATTTTATTGCTATTACTGTTTTCGATCTTACACATAAAATAAAGTTGATTTAATAAAAATTATGTCTTTGTCCAAAATTTGAATTAAATATCATCAATTTTTTTATTCAACATTTTTTTATCTTTAGAAATTGAAGGGGTATTAATTTTGAATCTTCAATGGCTTTGAGTTGTAATATTAGAAAGAGTTTGAAAAATACTCTCGAAATTAATATTTTTTGAAAATATTAGTTAAATTATTTTAGTTCAACTAACAAATTTCAATATTATTGAACATCATAATTTTATTATTACGATGAAATTACCGTATATTTTATAAAAAATATATCATTAAAGTAATTTTTAATTATAGCCGCTTAACTTTGTGAGCAACATCTTTTATGTATATCCGCCTAAATTGTGTAAAGAAATGTATACACTTAAGTAAATAAGTGTAGTCCTTCCAGCTGCACTTTACGGTGCATCAATTTGCAAATGGAGGCATAGGTCCACTATATGCTAGGGCCATTGAATTGATATATTTCTTACACTTTATTTTCATCATATATATATTTAAATAAATGGATGCACAAACCAACTAATGTGGGTCTAATTGGTTATTATAAAAAATATATATATTGGTCGAATTATTGAGAATTGACTTATACTCTGTAAAGGCATGTCTTCAACTCTCTCGTCGATTTAAGGACAAGTCATTAGGATCTAAGTTAGCTAGGCTTGTATTTAATTGGTTCCATTTATACCCATATTTAATTTTGGAGGTATAAAATAAATTTTCACATGTTTAGTCACTATCAAATAAAATTAATTCTGTTTTTTAGAATTGATTCAATTATAAAGTCAAAATTTATAATTTTTATATATATGAATATTATTTGTATATTAAAATGTACGGTTCAATTAATTTTACATTCGAATTAATTTTAAGTAAAATTAATTTTATAAGATCGATAAATTTAAAATCTATTTTGTAATTGCAAAATTAAATATATAATAAACTTATTTTATTATAAAGAAATTAATACAACTTTAAAAAATATCATGTTAATGTTTTTACACTCATTTAAAAAAAATGGAAACAACTCAAAAATAGCACGTGAATGACAAATGAAAGGGCAACAATTAACATAGAGAAAGAAACAGTAGTGTGAAAAATGAAGACAAATGTGGGAGGGTTGTACTGAGTGAACACCCACTGAAACATGCACCAAACAAGAAACAAGACAAAGATAAATAAATAAATAAATAAAAGAAAAAGAAAAGCAAACCTGGAAGGTAACTGCAGACTGTGCTTCTTTCCTCAAAAAGCTGGTCTTAGCATTGGGCACCGACGCATGAATCATACAAGACAACGATTCCCACATGTTCAAACTCAGTGAGTCACCCACAAACATTATCTTTTTACCCTTCCATTTCTTTAGGAAATCCACACCATCGAACCTATACACCCACAAATATTGCACTCTTAGTAACATAAATCCCCTTATCAAATTTCCAATTATTTCTTTTTTAATCTAACTTTAAAAATACAATGCTAAAAAACTAGACTACAAGTTAAATTATTTTCATATAATTTATAAATTATTTTAAGAGTTTTTAAAAATAAATTTAAAACGTTAATTAAATTGAAAACAACTTATAAATATTCTATTATATGTTTTTTTTTTTTCATAAATTCTATCTGTCTCATTAATATTTATATGTAAATATAAAAGTGCATCACCTTTAAATTTTAAGTTCAAATAGTTCAATTAAAATAACACTATTCGACCTCAAATCTAGAAGAAAAAAAAATTGCTATTAGAAAAACTCAATTATCAAACAACCACTTCTTATAATAACTCGGTTAGGCCTTCTTTCAATATCACATCCTTATGTAGATAAATGGAGAAACAAGGTGATGAAAATTATATTTGATTCCTAGACAAAGTGTATAAAAATAGTGTAAGAAAAAGAGGATATTAGTTTGGAGACAATTGTATAATAGTGGTATTAATATTGTTTGATAGATAAATGTAGAAGTACCTGGGTAAGGCACATGAATCAGGTTTCCAAGAGTATTTAAGGTATTGTTTGTCAGGTCTTCCATACTTTTGGCAATTAAATTCAGCATCAATGAAAGGACAAGTTGAATAATCATAGAGAGGATAAGAAGGGTTAACCACCCAACTTCCTATGAACAAATTGCACTCACTTGATACCACTGACTTTTTCCCTTTTATATTACTTACATTATGGAACTTTGATGCTGTTGTTTGGTGTAGGGACAAAAACAGAACTTGGCAAAACAGAGAGAATAGAAGCAGAGTAATGACTCTGTATCCCATTTGGGTTTTTTGGAGTTTAGAAGCTGAAGAGATAAAAAATACACTTTTGAGTAAAGCTTAATGGGTCATATATAAGATGGAAAAGTAGTAGTACTACTACTTGGTGGGTTCCTTTGGTGTGGTGGGTGGTGTTAGACACTCTTTTTTATTTTTTGTTATGATATAAGAGATCTTGGATGGATTTGTTTGTATAGACCTATCAAGTTTAAAAATTGAAGAGGTTGTTTTTATGGGGAAACTCAAATGTTACTTGATATTTGCTATAGAGTAAATCACTAAACTACTCCCTCTCTCTTATCATTTTACACTTATTTTCTTTGTTTATTATAAACAAAATACCTCATAATATATAAATAAAATAGAGAATACTATTTTTATTAAATTATTGTCGTTAGATATTAATACATTATTAATGTTATAAATATATAGTAAAAAATATTACATTAAAAGTAGTGTAATTAATATTAATTAAAAAGTACAATTAAAAAAATATTTTAAAAATTGAACAAGTCATTTATTTTGAGAGATTTTTATTTAGTAAATTAATCAATTATTGTGATATGGAAGGAGTGTCATTTTAGATGTTGAAATTGTAAATGTATTTCAATTTAAAACTTTAAATTATAAGATATCAAATTAATTATATAAAATATTAGTAAGTTATATTTGTTTCTTCCTTTAACTATTTAAGGAAACTTTTTATCTATCGGTTAAAAAATTAAATAGATTTTTGACTTTTTAGAATTTAAAAGAATAAAAGTTAAAGAGATTTTTGACTTCTTACAATTTAAGAAAATAAGTTGATGATCTATAAATTTAAAGGCTAAAATTAACAAAGACTTACAATTTCTTAATGGTTTTCATTTGCTACATGTGTGAAAGAAATTGAAAATGCTCTTTCGTATTCCATTGGTCTATTGATCTAACCATCTACATCCTCCAATGTCAAGACTCACGGGCTAAAGGAATCTGTTTCTTCGAATTAAATATATGCAATTTATTGTCACATATCTAAAAGGTCTCGTGGAATCATAAGACAAGAATACCAAAAATATGATATTTTTAATCGTGAAATATGTCATTTTTCACTACTCTTTATTTTGTTTTGGTAGTGGTTTTCCAAGGCATCGATCACTACTCTTGATTTGAGAATAAGTATAGTTAAATACTCAATCGAAATAGAGAAATATAATTAAGATGGTTTATGTCATTTAGAAAGATATTTACTACCAACTGCAGCCGGTGATAAAATAAACTCAAAATACATTCCATGATTTTTTAAACTACAGGAAAATAATATATTAACCATATTTTTTTTAATAAATTATTCTTTTATTTTTTTTTAGTGACAAGTTCGCCTTTTATATTTGTAAATATTTATATCAATGATTATATTTTCAAATCAACAAAATTAAAATTTAAAATTCTTTTAATTTTTTTAATAAACTCGTGTATTTTTTAAGATGTTTTGATTGTAATAATCATAAGAACAAAATCCTCAGTCGAATTTTAGAAAAATAATAAACAAGATAATTTGAGTGAGATAAATTTTAGGATTCTTAAAATTAAACGCAAAATTTGCTCGATCAATGTCATAAAATCACATAAAAAAATTATTATGTTGTTCCTTATATAATCGATAACAAAATTCATAGTACCATTTTAAAAAGCTCTAACTAAAAATGATTGAAACGAAAATATGATTATAAATAATCTAACATTATAACTTTTACAAATATAAAAGATTAACTAGATAAAATTAAATTAAATAATTAATTTAATATAACTTTTATATATCTTAAAGGACTACACAACGAGAACACATCATCCGAATGATCATTTATCACAAAGTATATCAACTTGGACTTTTGAGTGACTCTTCACTCATAGATGAAAAACTCAATTTCTCCAAGTTAGATCCATGCCAATATACATGTCCATCTCTGCATGAATGACATCACAAGTTCCAATCTAACAACTATAGCCTCTAATCAATATACCATTCGAGTCTCGAAAAAGATCATCATACCCTATCAAGTTTTCAATTCTTTTGCAAACTCTATCACTGTTGAGTTTAATTCATCCTTCACGAGGTCGACTCTACCCAATAAATATCGTATGAGTCCACCTACGTCCATGGAGAAAAGGCTCACGAGTACAATTTAACAACTGTTGACAATAATTGAAAATGACTAAGGTAGGATTAGCCGGTTTGGAGAAGTTCCCCACAAAGATTACTTAATTACACCACGTCCACAAATGCAAGCAAGCAACCATGAAGGTTATCTTCCAATTCTAATCCCTACAATCATAAGAGAGAAAAATTAGTGACAAGAAAGGATGCCACAAGTCTAAGCCATATATACTTGAGTAGAAGCACATGAACAAGAGTATCATCACCTTCACCACAACCGGAAAAATAAAGGCACTTTCTTTTTACTGAAAAAAAATGAAGGCATTCTTAAAGCATCGTTTGTTTAGGTTGTTTGAAACTTGCATCAAATGTCTTTACACTATTGTGATTTTTCTTTTTCTTTCAATAGACAAGATGTTAAATACAATCAGTAAATTCACACACACAATTGTGAGGTCTCAGATTTGAATATGAGATTTAGTATTCAACTTAATAATATCAGCATTTGTCAGTTAAACAATAATTTAAAGACTACACTAGAGTTGGTAACACAACCCGCAACTGCGAGTATCCCACCCGAACTCATCCTGATTTAGACGGAAAAACTTGCTTTGATTGGATGTGGGTGTAGGTTTTCCACAAAATTAAAACTCGAGAGAACAAGTAGGTTTAATGATGTTGAATGTTGATATTTACCCCACACCCGCATCCAAATGTGTCCCGCTAGTAATATTATTATCATTTTTAAATTTTATATACATGTATATATTTAATATTTTAATATTAAAAATTATAATTCTTTTTATAAAAAATATAATTTTAATATTTTTTATTTTATAATAATAATTATTATTATTTTATGACTTATAAATTTATTTTTTATATATATAATAATAGATGTATACGAGAAATCAGAACCCTATCGTAAACAGAAATAAAAACTTAAATTTTATATCTAATAATAATCAGGGGATGCAAATTTTTCCCTACTTATGCTCCACCGCCATGTCATGCCTAGACTAGACTAAGGTTTTAAATGAGACAAATATTTATTATTGTCATCTTGTGTATTGATTATTTGTGTCATTAATTCTTTGTTTATTAAATGTGTCATTGATTTTTTTTCTTTTGTTGATAATAAATATTTTCTCTATATTATACAAATACATACATCCCCATCAATCACCACGGTTTAGCGGCACAAGCTTGCAAAATTTCGAAAAAAAGGGTGTTCTTCTATTTTCATATAATTATTTTGCTGTTGTCTTAACATAATATAAAAAAGAGTTTAATCTTACATTGATATTCAATGGTCAATAGAATTATTTATTTGAACATTTTTTTATCATGAAAGTGAAATGAAGTAATATAATATAATTTCTAAATCCTATTAAATGTGAATGTAAAAATATTTTACACATAATGCATATTCGCTGTTTTTACACATAAATGTCAAAAAATAAAATATTCACTAATAAAATAAATCAAAACATATCGTAAAAACACTGTTCATTTACTTACAATTTTGGTGTTGGTTGTTCAATTTTATTTTCTTTTTGTAGAAAGGTTGTTCAATTGTTAATTTGTTACCGACACTATATTTTTGGCTAGTTTTATCACTTTTTTCGAGGAAGGCTAGTGTTATCACCTTACTTACTCTATTGCAAACCCAAAGGCCTATGATACCCAAAAAAAAAACTTAAAGCAAAATTTTGTAAAAGAAAATAAAAATATTTCAGTTTTGTGTCTTTAATTTATTATTTTATTACAGTTAGAATAAATCAAATTAAAACTATGGATGTTTTAATTAGAGGAAGGAGAAGTTCTTCTATAATAAATAAAATTTTTATCGAAATGTTTTTGAGGTGGGAAAGTTCCTCCATAAACAAAACGTTCCACCCAAATAAGCCCAAAAGGTGAAAGGATATATTTTTCAACAAACCCACTATATACGCAACCCATGATGGCCAGTGCTTTGGTTCACCCACAAGCACTCATATAATGGGCCCTATGGGCCCCGTAATCCATTGTCTGCACCGTGGCCGGTAAGCCGTGCACATCTTTTGCTTGCCACTTGATGGGCCCCAAAAACAAAAATGCTTGGAACTTTCAATTAATTATGAGCAATGTCTTCTCGATTGTTATTTATTAGTTGACTTCATATTTTCCTCAATTTCTTGATAATGTTGGGGACTTGCTAGTTGCAAGACAAGACCAGCAGATTAAACAAAAGCTTAAGTATTTTTTCCTAGTTTATTCTTGAAGATAATCTTGTTCAATGGATTGTATGTGGACACTAAATATGTACATATGTCTCGGTTTGAATGCAATCGTTTCGTTGTGGGGACTAGACTCTTACACTAAATCTAACCTCCTTCATATCATAAGTTTAGGTTTTATCATGAAAAAATTTAAATTACATGATATCATAATATCTATTACGTTAAATTAATATGTGGATGCAGTTAAATGGTTTTTTTTTTTCTTTGCATTATTGCTTCCGATAATTAATTTTAAATGTGATGCTAACCATAGAAACGACACCACAACTACGGAAGTGGAAGTGGCAGTTCCAGGGCTATGCTATCACTGCCTTGAAATATCATATTAAATTGCCAACACGGATCTAAGATTAATGATACAGGGTGTAAAATAAATAAAAGTAATGTATTTTTTTTCATTTTTTTTAACGCACATTTTTATGAAAAGACAGTGATTCAGTTCAAAGTAAAAAAATATTTATATGTTTTTCTTAACGACACTAATATTAAAAATTAAACTTTAGATTAAACCATTGAAGTTACATATTTTTACTACTCTATAATCATATTTGTGCACTCAAATAGTGTAATTTACATGCATGCTGTTATTATATGATAATAATCACACTATATATAGTCGTCACCCTTAAATTAACATCGTGCTACTATATATATAATTTAAAAACATTTTTTTACAAGATTGATTACTTATACTCATGAAAATATATGATGTTTGTTTTTCTCTTAATTCTACGGTTGTAAAAAAAATGGGTCATTAATAATTTAAAATTTAGATGAAAGATAAGTTAAATTTGATGAAAAATTATTTCATTCAAAATTTCAACTTGATTTTTTAAAGGATTTGTCTTCAACTAAAATCAATTAACTATCTTTTTTAAACCACTCATTTGATTAAAATATTTTATTTACTCATTGAAACTTTGTTTTCATACCTCATTTTCACAATTAATTAACGGTAAGTGACACTTTTTAAGAAAACTTGTGATTTGATATAGAACTAACAGTTCTTTTTTGAGGTAACAAGCCAACAACTCACAAAGTTAGTAGTTAGATCACAGCTAATCTCTAATGGCCAATTTTCATCCTGAATATGAATCATATCTTTTGAAGTTACACTTTAAGATCCTTACCACCAAAGTCACACTTTAAAGATGAATATTAACAAAATCAGTATAATGTAATTAATTTTTAAATTTCATTTGATTAAAACGTGAATAAATTTATTAAATTGTTCATTATTAAATGGTTCAAAAAGAATTTAACTTTTGATTATGATAATGATCAATATTTAAAATATTTTGAGTAAAAAAAAGATAAAATATATTTTTCTTACAATAGTGACCATACAAAATACAAAATTAGTGATAGTAAAGGTATTTAAAATGAGATCGAACCAATCAATTCAACCAAGAACCGGACTTATGTCTGGTTTGACCGAACATAAAAACCGTTATGAAAAAAACCGGAATATAAACCAAAACATACAAATGAATTGACCAGCGAACATAGGTAATTGGTTGAGATTGATGATCGGGG
This sequence comes from Cicer chorassanicum, assembly GCA_037974735.1. Taxonomy (NCBI): domain Eukaryota; kingdom Viridiplantae; phylum Streptophyta; class Magnoliopsida; order Fabales; family Fabaceae; genus Cicer; species Cicer chorassanicum. The sequence continues at coordinate 2,961,196 of JBBPBP010000002.1, forward strand.
AGATGGATTGCAACAATCATTTGCGATAGAGTTAACAATCAATGGCAGATCTTCTCTAGGATAAATGGTGACCATGACCACCACAACATTTTATAAATTTTAATGTATAGATATATTATTTTGAATATTTATGTATTATACATTTTATATATATTATTTGGCTCGCTTCATATTCTAAAAATCAAAATGGTACGGTGGTTCTTTTCAATTTGGTTTAACGAAGATCTTTAATTCAATACCCATAATATAAGTTTTGGGGTTTCGAATCCAACACATTAATTCAACTTATGTTTAAATTTCAAATACACTCACCAATATAAAGACAATGTCAAAATTTTAAAAAATTAATTATATCTTATATTTTTTAATGACCCCTCAATAAAAATTGTAAAGATCCGCAACTCTTAACAATCCATCTCTTTTCAAATTTAAAAACATAAAATACGAATAATAAAACTGAAATTTAAAAAAATTTAAATAACATAAAATTGAAAGAAACAAATTAAACTAAAAGAGATGATCTACAATAAATAAATTATATTATAGACAACAAAACACCACACATTCCCGGCTAGTAAAAAAAAAGTTCAATAAGTAAACCTCTAATTTTGTCCGTTAAATAAATAAATAAAAATATAATTCTTGTTAACCTGCCTATAAGTCCTCAGCAAGCATATGTAGTAATAATTATTGACAAAAAGTATGGATAATGAGACTGAAATGATAGTGTTTGGGAATGTGTGCGTGTGAGCAATTGGAGTTAAGGTTAAGAAAAACGTAAAAGATGGAGATGCGGGGGATCGAACCCCGTGCCTCTCGCATGCAAAGCGAGCGCTCTACCATTTGAGCTACATCCCCACTTGTTAAATCCTAGTTGTTAGCATTATTTATTAAACGATACATAGCGACAATCCTGGTTGGTTTAAAAGGCGAAGACACGTATGAGAATGAAGAAAAAAGAGGATAATGGCTTCGTTATCAGTGTCTCCTTTGATATCCATGAGATTGAGAGCACCCACTCTCACACCTTCTCTCACTCTCACCGCTTCGAAACCAAATTCACTCGCTCTTAATTGCTCCAAAACTTGTTCTCCATTGCTTCATTGCTCCTTCGCTTCTTCTCCTTCCTCTCTCTCTTTCCCCTCTTCTTCCCTTTCAGGTACTTTTTCCCTTTCAAACTTATATTTTTTCTTGTTTTTTTTTTCTGGTTGAAATTTTGTCGAATTTTTGTTTCGGACGGGAAGTGCTGAGTTCTTTATTTTTGCGCGAATTTTTATATATTTTGTTCTTTTTAATAGCGGTTGAAGTTTGTAATTGGAAGTACATTCTCTTTGTTTTTTAATTTAACTGACATTAGGTTAAGGGGTTGATGTTGCAAATGAAACAATTAGGATGGATGAACAAGTTTACACAAACAGTCTTAAGTTTCAGATTGATGTTTAATTATGATAAGAAGCATGCTTGTACGGTTAATTTTTGTAGTTCTTGCTTTAATCACCGTTTAATTTGAGATTTTTGGTGTGGATGTTTACTTGTTATGGTTGATTTTCTTTCTAAAAAGAGAAAAAAAGGATTATGCATTGTTAAACCAATTTTACACGGAGAGTTAATAATTGATTTTGTCATCTCACCACACAATTTTAATTGACATCGTAAAATAACTACACAATCAACAGTCATGTTGGCAGTTAGTGTAATACAGTTTATACTATTAAACTCTAAAAATGTTTTGTTGTTGAGTTTAATTGAACTTTAGTATTGTGACCGCTTGAAATGGAAGGTTCATTTCTGGGTTTTAAATGAAATTTTATCAGAGTTTAATGGTGATGCTGTTGTCTAATGAGAAGTCACCATATTGCCACATAAATCGACTTTTTAACTGCAATTTAGAGATAACCGCAAAATGTTAATTCTAATTGTGAATTCCTTTGACTATAGGACTAATGGAAGTTTATGCTTCTACTTTTGTAACGGAAAATGGGGTTGGGTTGTAACTTGTTAGTGGATAAGCTCCCTTCTGAGTGCAAGCCCAATGCTAATCATATAGCTACATTGTTTTCTTATTGACTTTTTAAATTTATAATTTTATAACAATAACAATTTAAGCTGCTCTAATAAAAAGAAAACATGCGGAGATTTTGGGCTATTGGTTTTCGGATTAAATGAAATAAGAGATCTCTCTAAAGTTTTAAAATGTAATTTAGTCATCCGATGTCCTTGCTTCCTGCTTCACAGCTACTATTAGTATTTGGTGCTTCAGATTAATTGAACAGAAGCAATTTGAAATTTGAATGTAATATTGGTATCCCTTGATACAATTTTTAAAGATGTTTAATGAGTGTTGCAATGCTCAAATTTAGCTTGACTTGATCTCATTTGATTTTTGAATGTTTAGGATTGTCACTAGGACTGGATTTGACATCTAATGTTGGGGCTAGAAGACACAATGGCCGTGGTTTGGTTGTGGTAGCAGCAGGCAGGAGTGCTCTTTGTCTAACCAAGAGAAGCAGATCACGAAAATCATTGGCACGCACTCATGGCTTTCGCAAACGAATGAGCACACCAAATGGAAGGGCTATCTTAAAGCGTCGACGCGCCAAGGGACGCAAAGTCCTTTGCACTAAGACCCACTCAAATAGTGGCAAATAGTCACCAAAAGGGCTTAAAATTATTCTATTTTTATGCATAACTGTATTGATTCATCTAAACTTGTCTGTATTTCAAGCTTTTCTTTTTCTTGTTCTCCTAACAATGGTTTTATGTATCATTTATATTTTAAAAAATTAATAATTTTTTTGGTAAAGTCTGTTTGTCGTATTCAATTCTTGTTAAGTTGCATATATACTGCTCCAATTTGTTGGAAAAAAAAAATAGTCTTGATGCAATGACAAACAAAATTGTCAGTTTTGCATGTATGATAAATTGATAATAGCTCTTATGCTAGGTTTTTTTTACACGAGCTTTTATTGCTATGTTTAACCATATTTTCACTGGTGTTTTTTTTTTCTTTTTTTTTTCTTTTCTTTCTAAATTAAAATGATTGTACATGATGTAGTTGAGTATATGCTTAGGTGCTGATATTTCTTCTTTGTTCTTTCACCATCATTAGTTGGGATACTATTTGTTGTGAACAAATCAAATCACCTCTTTCACATTAGTAAGAGTTGTAGAGAACAAACTTAAATTTCAAGCCATTTGATTTATTAGTTCGTGCATGTTTGGAGGATTGTAAAATTGTTGGTAGCTTGGAGTTACAACCTTGTTTTAGATGCAGTTCCTGCTATGTTAGGTTAAGATTTTTTTCATTGCAAAAGTGAAAACATCACTTTTTGTGCCCTTTTTTACAAAGCATCTGAAGAGCTCCTTCCATTAGAATCTATTTTGGAGGATTACTTGATTGATACCCAAGAATGTTGTGTGGGCGTGGTTGTAATGGTTAACTACTAAACTGGGAGGAAATGCCCTAATGTCTATTTCACACTATTCTCAAGACGTCTCAGCTCCTTTGTATGTAGGTTTCAGTATATAAATATGCATGAATAGCAACAGAAAGATAAAATGATCGGTAGATCAATATATTTTTTTAAAGTTTTCTTCTACTTGGAACTTTACACTAAAATATAGGCACCTAGTTGATTTAGCAATTACCTATCATGAAGCCAATATGCACTTAATCAGATTTGCTTATATGGTAAAGTCTACATATACAACTATGTAACTATATATATAAATATAAAATTTATGAAATAATGGAATGCTAGAGACGCTGCAACGGTAAAACTTTCAAAAATTGGGCGTCATGATCACAATTTATAACATAGCCAACGAAACAAAGATGATCACATTGGAAGAACAAGTTCTTGTGACAATAGAAGTAATAGACGAAAATAAAATATACAACTTATAGACTCCTAATTTTTATACACTCATTTTATTTTTATATTTATCTTCCTATCACAACATCAACCTATTACATCTTTATTTTTTTTTATCTCTTAAGATATATACACTCTATGATGCGTTCGCCAAACATTTTTACTATAAATAACTACAATAATACGCACAATCGCTTATTTGCATATCAACAAATTGTAAACACAATAACACTATATGAAATGAGTGTCAAAAGAGTCCAATATATCCTTATCATTTTGATCCATTACGCCATTAATCCGTCTAAAGTCGAGTGAGGCAGACCAATTTAGATAGGTTGAAACTTTTACTTTGCCCCATCAACAGATTAATAGGCTGGTGGATTCACTTGTTAATAATAAAAAAAAACTTTTAGTGAGTTGATCCATAAAAGAAAAACTTCATAATTAATCTTCTAAAAAAGATAAGATTTTTAATAATGTAAGAGTTTCTGTAGTCTATGAGTCTTTCTAATGACAATTTTTTGACAAAATTATTGCTATAATCCCTTAACTTAGTTTCAAATAATTATTTAGTTCTTTAATATTTTGTTTCACCATTTGATTATGTAGGTTTTAAAGTGTTAACATGTGTATCTTTTTTTTTTATCAAATCTTTAAACATCCTATAAAACTAAATTTGAAACTTAGAAAATTCATATTCGTCTTCAACAAAACTCAAATCTTCATCTCTAACTACAATATCAAATCCCCGCTTATCACTCAATTGTTCTAAGAAAAAGTATTGATAATAACTTTATTGTCGATTATTTGCTCATGTGATAAGTGGAAATAGAATACTCCATCCATTTCAAAATTGATGTTTTTTTAAGAACCGTTTCAAAACGAGTGTAGTTTAAAGTTTTTACATACAAATTAAAAAATGTAATTATTAAAAGAAATAGAATAGGTATTTTAACAAATTATTCTTATTAACTACTAGTAAAAAAACCATTGCATTTGCACGGGGTCTAATTTTTTTTTATTTTGAGGTGTGTCCCGTGTAAGATTTTCTATAATTAATATATTATAATTGATTTGATTTTTATGTAAACAATATTAAAAAACATTAATTTTAAATAAATTTTTAATTACAAATATTTGTCTTTTGTATGATTTTAATTAAGAATTATGATTGGTTTTTCACAATTATAATGTAAAGGGAAGTTGATATTTTAGAAATAATGCACATAATAATAATTTGACAGTACAATTGAAAAAAAATAATTAAAATTTCATTAAAAATTGAACATGACAATCATTTTAAAATAATTTTTTCTTGTTAAAATATGAAACCGATGGAGAATATTGCAGTGCAAAACAAAGCCAAGGTCTCACTCAAGTTTGGATAGAAAAATAAAACAATAGAGTCGAGAACCTGTCGAATTAGAAAGTTAGAAATTGTTTCATTTTAATTTTATGGAATAGAAATTGTTCATTTGCCATATCATAAAAACACTCACATATAGAGATATTTTTCAGGTAATTAACACCAAATTAAATCAACAAGTGGGGAACTTATTAGAAGCTTGATTGCCGGAGCTAAGACAAAGTGAAGAATACGTATACGTTACCATGTTGTTGGGGTGTCACCTTTTATATATCACATAATCCAAAATTATCAATACTGGAAAATTGATTCTGAGCAGCAATCGGGGTGGACAAAACATAGATGAGGATTAGTCCAATTCAAGAGCGACACATCATCAACAATGACTTTTTTTTTTTGGTACTATGAATTAGATTATTTTTTATAAAATTAGCTCATTAAGGGAAAAAAAAGAGGGCGTAGCTCATTAAGGATTGTGAGGAAATTTACATACAAAAGAAAATTGTGACAATAGAGGAGGATCAAAACACTGCGGTCGTTTGATAAAAATAAAACACTGCGGTCGTTTATTTTAAATTTATTGTGTTTTAAAACTCATTTTAATACTCTCCTCAAAATATATATGCATAAATATATGATTGTTCCAGTAAATACGCGTTTTCTTTTTTAATCCTACAAGTTTCTTGTTTAAATAAATATTATTGTTTTGTTTTTAGTTGTTACTTTTTTGTTTTAATTCGTGCAAAATTAATTTTTTATTGAAATTAATTTCTACAATTCTTTACATCTATATTAATTGAGAAATTAAAATTAAATATTATATATAAATTCATTAAAAAAAATCAATTTTATAGAGACTAAATCAAAATAGCAAAGACAAAAAACAAACATTAAAATATTTGTAAAGACTAAAATAAATAAATAAACTCATTGAGACTAAAATTAAAAAAATACGTAATTATATGGCCAATCATATATTTTAAAAAATATAAATATTGTATATAAAAATTCAAATCTTGGTCACTAACAACGACTTCAAATTCCCCACTGATCGATCAATTGCTTGGACTGCCAAGAAATGTATAGAAAGTTACTTCATTGTCGATTATTAGCCCACGTGAGTAGAAACGAAATATATTGCAGAGCAAAACAAATGTTCCACTCATGTTTGGATCGAAAAAACCATAAAAATTGTTCAGTTGTGATCATAAAAAGACTAGGTCGTTAACACCAAATCAAATCAACAAATGGGAAACTTGTTTGAAGGGTGATTGTCAGATAATAACCCAACGGATAAGCTAAGACAAAGCGAAAAATACGATAGAGGGTCATTTTGTTTGAGGTATCACTTTTATCATATAGTCCAAATTAATCACAATTTGGAAGTTGATTCTACAAGGGGTGGATGGACTACGCAAGCAGCGTATGACAGGGGGAAAACTGGTGACGGTCAATATATATATATAGATGGGTTTAGTCCAATCCAAGAGCTACACATCATCAACAATGCCTCACTCAATTTAAATCCCAAATTTATACTATGTGTCAAAGACATGAGTCACAAAATACAAATTACCTTTTTAATTTTTGAAAATATAAGATGTTGTCTTTGTAAAAAAATATTTTATGAAATATATAATTTATTATTATAAAAAATTTTGAAAAATTAATCTAATGTCATAATAGTTCATAACCCTTATAACCTTATAACGTTATAGATTAAATTAATTGACATTTTAATAATTAATATGAGTATTTTTAATGAGTTGGAAACTAAATTTACAACATCAAAAAATAGTAGTTTATCCCAAAAAATAGTAGTTTATCCCAAAATTGAATTATGTCAACCACAAACACTTTTTTAACACATACTAACCTCTTTTAATCGTTGAAATTCATTTAAGACATTTAAGAGATTGATCTATCTCATAATATATGTTTCTTAGACACTTGCTAGAAATCAAATCATTGGTCATAAGGTTAAGGGACCCAAATATATAGTATTTGTATCGCACTAGTTTTCTTGTTATTATTTAAAGAAAACATACATGTAAATTGAAAAAAAATTATGTTGTGCAAAAGTGGATATCAATATTGTATATGAGTCTCTGCATATCATTATTTTAACATATCAGTAGACTTGTTTACGGGTTTGATTGATTTTGATTAAATTTGATATTTAAATCAATCAAATTTATTTAGAGTGAATTAAATTTTCAACACGTGATTTTTACATTAAATCCAAACTAAACCAAATCAATTAAAAACGAGTTGCGTTAGGTTCGCGGGTCATAAATAATTTTTTTATTCTAAAAAAATGTAATTAAATATATATATATATATCAAAACATCTAAAAAATCATAAAAATCTATCTTAGATGTCATTCAATACTTAAAATAAATCTACAAACACAATAAAACACTTAAATTAATTAAATTAACAACAAATTCTTAAATAAAATTCAATAACTAAATTATAATTATACATCAATAGTAGAAAAAATGAAAATAAAATATCTATGTCGTGTCAATGAATTGTGTTCGTGGGTCTCTAGGATCAAAAGGTCAAACTCTGTACTTGAACTAAACATACTTGAATTTAAATAGTTTGGTTTGAGTTAAACTTTAACTTGAATAAATTGAGTCAAAAAACGAGTTGAATTGGTTTAAGTGATCGAATTCGCAGATTTATGAACACCCGTACATATAAGTCTACAAGTCAAAGGACAACAAAGAAGAAGGTAAGAGTTCAATATCTCCACTAATATTTGTCTATAAAAAAAAAAACATAAAAAAAAAAATGACCAACATGCCATGAACAAACATTCCTTGTTACGTTAGAAACTAGATTTTAAATTCTATAAATAGCCGTATCTAAGTTACTTTTTTTTCATAGACTTATCACAAAACATTCTCTTCTATTTGCTATCCAAAAGAAAAAATGAAGCACCTTATTGCTATTTGCACCATCTTTTTGGCATGTGCATACCCTGCCATGTCTCGAATACTATATGAATCATCTGTTGTTGAAGCACACCAACAATGGATGGAGCAATATGGACGTTCATACTCAAGTAATGAAGAGCTGGAGAAACGGTTAAAGATATTCGTGGAGAATTTTGAATACATAGAGAAGTTCAACAACAATGGTAGTAACAAGAGTTACAAGCTGGGTCTAAATCATTTTTCTGATTTAACTAGTGAAGAGTTTATTACTTCACATACTGGAAACAAGATTCCAAGCTCCTCCTCCAAGAAGGTGTCAACTGCTGTACCCTTAAATCTGAGGGATGATGTTCCAACAAATTTTGACTGGAAATCACAAGGAGCTGTCACTGGTGTTAAGAACCAAGGCAGTTGTGGTAACTATATATAAAATTATCCTTGCCTCATTTTTAATTTGAGAATTGTATCCTGTCCAATAAGTTTATTATTATATTAAAAATATAATCTTTGTAACTTGTATGTAGGATGCTGTTGGGCTTTTTCAGCTGTGGCAGCTGTAGAAGGTATTGTGAAAATCAAAACTGGTAATTTGATCTCATTATCAGAGCAACAACTGGTTGACTGTGTTATGGAGAACCACAGGTGTTATGGTGGTTACATGGATAATTCCTTCAAATCAATAATACAAACCAATGGTATTCTAAGTGAAGATGATTATCCATACCAACAAGTTGCTCAAACATGCAAATTAAATGGTCAGATACCAGCAGCAGCTAAAATAACTGGTTTTGTAGATGTACCTGCCAAGTGAACAACAATTATTACTTGCTGTGGCGCAACAACCTGTATCTGTTGGTATAGATGTTGGTAGAGAGTTTCAATTATACAAACAAGGGATTTATTCAGGAACATGTGGAGACCCTTTTAACCATGCTGTTACTGCAATTGGTTATGGAATAAGTCAAGAAGGGACCAAATATTGGTTAATAAAAAACTCTTGGGGTGAACATTTCAAACACCATATTTTCCCTTTTTCTATTAAAAAACCTTCTCACCCTTTTATAGGGTCTAGATTTCACATGACCATCATAATGTCAAGTTAATCTTTTAAAATGTTTTTATTACTAAATAAAGTTAAGGTCATAAGGACACTAATGTGGCACCTTAATTGTCTATATCCTTTATAAAACTCTAATTGCAATGTTCTCTCATATTTTTTCTTTTTATGTGCATATTTATTTATTGAAATTATCATCAAAGCTTGGAACCGAAATAAATTTGAAGACCGAGTTTAATAGTCAGTTCTTAAGTTCTGAAAATGTTAGTACTATTATGAGTATGGAGAAAATTGTTGTGGATTCCTTAGGATTTAAATCTCATCCATACTCAATACACCATCTTCTAATAAATGAACAATGGCAAGAGGTACACTATTTAACTTATATTCTGCTTCCACTATTGATTTAGGTGATGCTTAGATCATTTGGGTAATGCCCCAAAAGTTCAAAAGGAATTATGGTTGGTAACTGCCATGCCTCCCAAGCAGACGGACTAGCCAAATTCAGAACTTTAGAACTTATATTTACACATGCAACAGAAAAGCTCTAGTGGTATGAAGAAACCTGTCTACAACTCATTGAAACAGACTTTCAATATACGGTTTCTCACCAGTCAACATCAAATGGAGCGAACCGTAAAAAGTTTTAGCAGAAAACACAGTCAAGTCAACAACAACTGATATATATACACAAAAAATTAATATATAATTATACACAACAATAACTAGCGATTGTTATGTCCTAAAAAAATAATATATAATACAACAGCACTCCGACATGTCTTTGTTTATGGTCAACTTTATCATCCCAACAGAATCAAATATTTTTCACAGAAATAAGAGAACTTTTGATTGTTACCCAAGTCGCTGACTCTGTATTTTGATGTGAGGGAATAAATAGGCCAATTCACCTAGAATTCCTAATATATGGTCAGTATAAAAATTGAATTACAGGAGTGGACAAATTTGGTCTTGATAAAGAAAAAGAATTTCATACCATGTATATTGTGATGAACAGTCTGCAAAAGTATGATTTGGCGGTCAATACTGTGGTAATAATAATTAGATTAGCCCTCAAAACCATTTGGTACTTACGACTTCATGTATCTCTCTATTAGGTCAGCAAGAGCTCTAATCAGTGACTTTGGGTCATATACTACACCCACTTTCGGATCAAGTAGGGAGTCAACAACTATCTGCAAAAATCAGAATTGTAGAATGACATAAATAAGTTTATATCGATCCATGTTATTCTGTAACAGTATAAACGATAACATTAAGGTATTCATATCAAAGACACTACTACAATTTTCTTATGAACATTATGATCCCATAAACTCCAATTTAAAATCTGACTTTTTAGCAAGCCACTCGAAATTTTTATCCATTCTATAAACTTTTTTATAATCATCTAATCATGTGTTGCCACACCATTGAAAGAGTTTGAATCACAGTTCAAACAACTTTTACATTGATAGTAAATCAAGTTTACTTCTTAAAACAAAATGCCTGCTCTACTCATGAACTTGTCCACACAATATCTCAAAGAAAACACCTTTAGGTAATGTATTTACCATGCTATACAGCAGAGACTTTACCCACTTTATGTTGCATAATGAACGGATTTGGGAGACATACCACATCAAATATTCCTTGAGCAGCCAAACAGTCAGCATCAACAGAAATTTCACTGTTTCTTGGCACCAAAAGGGTATTGATATATTGACTAGGCTGCATAAAATATAAGCAGAAAATAAAACACTTTAGTACATCATTCATGCTGTACTGTCCTTTTTGGTTTTCATTTTCCATTACAATTGTATCTTTAGCATGGAATATTTCATCACATATCAAAAGAAGAATATTAAGACTACACTAATGAAATGGTGTAGTGTTCATTTTCTGGTATATCGTGCCTATGGACTAAGATGCACTACGAAATGAAGACAAGGGACAAATGTTAAAATTAATGACATTAGAGTAATAGAAACAAGGACAATTGTTTCAGAGTTTATAGCAGTTTACCATATACAAGAGGATAAAAACTGCGTGATCGAACGAAACTACTAACTCTCTTAAGAGAGTCCGAATCAAATGCTTTCTTTAAACCAGAAGCGAAAGAGAGTCTCCTAGTTGGCTCCAAGTAGTTTCAATAGGAAAGAATACTCACAAGATTCTGTAAGCGATTGCGTGGTTCTCCGTACGTTCGATTTAGAGCATCGGTAATAGCAGTTACAAAACATGAAGTTGAAAACCCATTAGTTTCCCGGTCATGTGTGCCATTTAACATAAGTACCTATCATTTTTTCAATCAATTAGTGAAAAACAGGAGATTGAGCTAAAAAGTATAAGGTCTATCATATTTCCTATAAATAACCCAAAAAACATGTGAATAGTAAGTTGACGTGGAATACCTTGAGGCAGGACCGTGAAGAGATAATCTCTCCAATCCCCAGTAATACCTAGAATAACTTGTAAGTCAGTAACCATCTAATGGAGAAGAAAAAAAGTGCCATAAAGAATGAAAGCTAGACATCGTTCCAACGAATCTACATATTAATCTAGTAAATACATTCATCTAATCTGGTAAATACATTCATCATATTCAAGGAAAAGAATAATGTCAGGCATTTAAACCCCGACTGATCGATGTTGCCATTTTGTAAAGGCATTTGCAGCCATATGTGATCATAAAAATCATCAAAGCTAGCTAAGTGTGAGAGTCTTACCAATGAGGGGCAGATTGAAGTAAAAAGGGAGCCCATGCCATACACAATGCAATCTACATTATTTAGTTGTTCTAATACAGCCACATTAGCCGAGGGAAAGACCTATTCAAAGAATGGAAAACTAAGGTTCAGTTATTAATTGCACGTGATTAGGAACACAATTTCCAAATTTAAATTCCGTCCGGTAAAATAAATAAGTTTAAAAGTAGAGCAGTATGTTGGTATTAATATTTTCATAATAGAATAAAGTAAAATAGCACCAACCAACACGGATTTCAAAATACATGTTGTGTATTATGCTTATATACTTTCTCAAATGCTTAAGCTGCGTACAACTTATTACACATAGACTTTTAAAGAATTACAAAATAGGTCTATTTTAACAAAATAATAATTACTTTAGAAGAAAAGATTGATCATAAAAAAGAAAGAAAGAAGCTCGGAAGCAGAGCTTAAGATATCCTCCAAAATATAACACTGAAAGAAGGTTTTTGTTTTGTAGAGTCTTTTTTCTATACTTTTTTTTTGTCAGAGTATGACTAAGCCTCCATCCTGTATGGCTTCTTTTTTATTGTTTAATAAATTAATAATTCATCTTCCATCAAGAAAATAATTTTTTATCCAATTTGAAGTAAAATACTTTGTAGAAAGAAGTGAAATGCATGTCTATGCAAATCATTAGAAATCTTTCCCTCCCTCCTTTCTTTTTCCCCAAAATTTACATTTACAATAAAATTACATAAATAAATGCCGTCTCTAGCCGCGTCTTCCATATAACCCATTTATCTCTTCTGCCTATTGTTGACCACAATAAATGACTCAATGTGAGAGTCAGACATGACAAAAGTCCTTTAACAAAATATGAAACAAGTAGGTCCAACAGGACAATCATTTACCTCATGGAGCAAATTTTTTCCCTCGCTTGACATGTAGAACACCCGTTTTATTTTTGAAGGAAGGGCTGGAGCCGAAAAGCTTTCCTAACCATGAAATTATAAAATTTTAATAAAAGAGAAATACAATGTATAAGAGCTAGGAACCAGCAGCATATGCATAATGTAAAATCTCAATCAAGTGAATGAAAAAATTATTGACTATGTCTTTCAGTAGATGGACACACCACTCACTATTACGTTTGAGTGTGAATGAAAAAACTATTTATATATTTCAATTTAATACCCATCATTATATGGGAAATCCCCTACCAAAATTTATAAAAGAGAAGGTGAAATCAATGGAATAAACTAATTTCCAAATTCTATCTTTTCTATATTAAACTTTTCTCAAACACAATTAACACCTAATGATCAATATTTTGAAATGCCAGTCCAGCTTTCATACGACATCAGCATACAATGGCAATCATTCCTAACTTAAGATTACCACCACTCTGACTGTCGGATCCCCTTGAAGAACGATTGCTCATTTTCTTCAAATGAGAATCTAAAAAATATCTACAAGCTTTATTTCAGGCAATTTCTTTCCAGATCAGTAAAAATTTAAACAAATTAAAGTAATGGTAGGCATAATGATGCGGCAAATATATTGACCTACCTTCTTAATAGGTTCCATTGTTCCACTGGTTGGATGAGAAATTTCATTTTGTCCCCGTATAATATTTCCATCCTATACAGACATTGAAGGAAAATATACGATAATGCAACAACTATTATAATAAGAGGTCAATCATCTTTGTGAATTTTTATATCGGGTGTTTTTAACAGTATAAACACAAACTTTCCCTAAGAGTAGTAATTAATTCTTATGAAACCATAAGATAGTTTCACAGTTAAGTAGATGTATCATACCCATAATTCACACCCTAATGTAAGTCTGTCATTAGTTGAAATCACAGGGAGAACAAGGCTTTCAGGGGGAATATCAGAAACTCTTGAAAACAAAAATATTGCTGCATCCAAGGACTGAAAAAATATACGCGCTCCTGCAAAAAAGAAATTCCCAATGCTGCATGGTTTATAAAAGTTAGCTATGTCAATAGAATGTTGCACGCCGAAAAGTCAGTTAGTAGCAAATATTATTATAATGCCTGTTCTTTTTACTTTTTTATTTTCAAGACAAGATATAGAAATACCAACATGTTAAATAAAATGTTTCACTTACCTCTTAATTAGAACAAAACTCATAAAACCAAAAACATGTAAGCCATTGAAATGACATACTGGAATTACAAGAAACCAATCATGAAGCAGGCAATGAAAAAATACAACACAATCAGGGGATAGAGAGATGCGTATCTATTTCATATGAGTTTTATTCAATAAGTTCAGATTACAGTAAACCTAAAATTATTCTGATCCAACACTAATATTTGATGACTCTTCCCATGGGCTATAATTATAAATAAGAATGTCAAACTCACAGCTCAACCCATTGGCAACTGCCACGTGCCAAAACATAGAACTCTTGACTAATGAAAGGAGAAAGGAAAAGACAATTGTTAAGCTCAACCCATTAGCCATTATTCCTGATCAGTGATCAGTGATATGCTTCTGCAATGACACCACTGTTGTCTTTACGGCACGAAGAATAAAATCAATAAAAGCAAGCTTTTGAGGGAGGGGGGACTATGGCACAGAAAAGAAAATAAGGACCTGCCATTGCTGAAACAAAATGATCCTTCAGACCGGCAGAGAATCTGTATAAAGATCAAAAACAAATTCCAAATTATCTTAAAAGCATAAAAATTTGAAGGGGCTTGATCAAAAAAATCATTATATATTTTGCAAATTATTAGGCTGTGAGAACTGAGAACCAATTACTAATGCCCAAAAGATAAAGGAAAAAACGATAGCTATAATATGATGTAAAATACTAGACTAGACTTTAAGAGCAATACCCCCATGACCCATCTCAAAAGCAAATTATTAAAATATACAATATAATTAAATAAAGGAAATAGAATCTATAACAGTGATATAACATTTTTTTTGCAACAAAACAGATCATTAAGAGTCAGTCAAGAAATTATCAGCATTCAGAAACAGCCTCAGTTTGGTTTGTAGAAGTCACCTGATTTTGGAAATAAACCAGAAAAGCTCGAATAGTCTCCCTGTAGGGTTTTGACACACCTTTCCACAAAACGTGATCACCTTCCACAATAGAATACCTAAACATGATCAAAAAAGAATATAACATTTTAGAAAATATTTTGTTTTGGTGTACCAAGCCTAGTATCCCATTAATAAAGGTCAAATAGTATAAGAATATATTGTAGTTTTAAAAAATGTGTAGAGACCATGACATTGACATGACTCCTCAACTCACTTATACAACAAGGCATCACCCCTAGACACTTGAAGTTAGTAATGTGTGTTAGTACTAACCCGATATGTCTAAAAACAACAACCTTTCAAAGCAAGTAATGTATCACCTGCACTTCAGATTAAATGGGTATCTGGTGTCCACCAGACATATACTCTTAAATTCAATCACTTTTATTTTCATAAATTATTATTTGTATTTACATGTCAGTGCCATGTCAGGTATCCATGTTTATGTGACCATGCTTCATAATCCATAATTGAAAGAGAATTGAGGATATGGTACCATTCTGATTTAGCTTGGAAAGGATCAAGTGGTAGACGATGACCAAGCAAATTTCGAACAGCAAGAGCCTCAGCGGTACTTTGATCAGACAACCTCAGACACCTAGAACGTATGTCTCCAACAGCAGGACCACCTATAATGCACGCAACAAATTTTGATTCAAAAAAAAATCCCCAATTGTGAAATGTAGAACTACAAATACAATTAATTAATTAATTAATTAATAATGAGGAATGTATATATACCGAGAACGTGAACGATTTCGGCGGTGCTTCCACCGTCGTCGGAAACGGGAAGAACGTGAGCGACACGGGTGGTGAAGTTTTTAAGGTCTTCGACGACGCCGTTGAAGGCAGTTCCACCAGAAAAGACGAGCAATGAAGGATGAGGATTAGGAGGATTGTTAGGGTTTGAGTAACAGCGAGGATGGTGGCGATTGGGAGAAGATGGAATTGGAAAGGAAGCCATTGAAGAAGAAAGGAGGATTTTGTTGGAGGTTGGGAATGTGAAAGTGGGGCCCAACAACAATGTGTCCACCATATTCGGGAATTTAATTATCTAATCTAATCTTCCGTTCTGTGATGACACTTTCAAGGGTTGGACTCCAACACGGTCGCCGTATGTAACCACCAAATTAACCAACGGATCCTATTCGTTGTTCAGTTAATAGTTTTTTTTACATCAGTCAATAGTTAGAAGATATTCACTTAGATTTTAAATAATTTATTTTATCATTTTTTTTTCTAGATTTTTCACCTCTATAACACTAGGATTCACGAAGTAGATATTTGATAAAATAACAATAAATGTCTTAATTTAATTTAAAGTTTTAAACAATTTTTATTCGTATCATAAAAGAAGATTTTTTTGGAAAAAACTCATGTATTGATTGAATAAATAATTAAAAATGATTACAAACAATATATTATATAAGATGAATAATCTTAATATCCCCTATCAAACTCTAAAAAATATTATCTAACAAATTAGTCATACTTATCTGATAGATATGTCTTGAGATGTCTCAATTGTTAAATATATTTTGACTTTTGTTTATATTTTATGTTTAAAATACTATATTTGATGTAATTTATAAGAAAAGAATAACAAAAAAAAACATTAAAATCAATGTATTCATTATTATTTTAATTTTTTGATTATTTTTACATATGTATTTTTATTGAAAACTATGAGACATTAACATATCCACTAATAATATTATGAGAAATTGCATTTACCTCCCCTGAAGTCACCACACTAAAAAATATTGTATCAAACATTTTTTTGTCACATTTATATCTATTCATGTCATTTACTATATCACACAATTAGAGTTTTCACTTTAATTTGTAAAAGTATAACTATTGATAATTGCAATTTTGAAAAACATGATTATGTTTTTAGTAGCACAACCGGTGTGCGTATTCTAGTGTCTTTTAGTGAGTAAATGGGAGGTGAGTGTTTTTTCAAAATTGGAGGGAATGTTAGTGTCATTTAAGATGATCTCAGGAGAAGTAAATGCAATTTCCCTATAATATTAAAAAGATCAATATCTTAAATAAGATATAAAAGTAATTTAAATAATAAATGCATTTTAAAAATCGTAATTTTTTCTTAAATATAGAATTAAAAAATTCTCCAAAATTTTTTTTATATATAAAACTAAAGGGAGTATCAATTATCAAAAGTGCAAAATAATGTGTCACTTTATATTTTGACCAATTGTATATCTTCTCGATAGATCTTCTTTGATGGATATTGTGATGATATACATTTAGGTGAACTAGAAAATTTTGTTGAAATGAAGTATGAGAGATGATTTATATACCGAATGTTTTTAGATTTTAGGTTGATATGTGAATCAAAATCTCTTAGTAATCCTGAAGCATTTTGATAATTGCTGCTCTCGACGTTCTCCAAACCCCCTCAACAAATTTAAAATCCGTAGAATACAAGTAAAAAATTGTTTATACAAAATTCATCGACTTAACAGCATAATTGGCTTATATTTATCAAAAAAAAAATACATATTAACCTATATATTTTTATTGGTAAAAAATGGTAATCTCAAATCCACAATCTTATGTTTCTTTAAACAAATATTAATAAATTTGCAAAATGCTTGTGACTTTTTTATTGATCAGAATAGGTGATGCGTTGAAACCAAATTTACTAATGTAAGTTTGAATTTCTAAATATTCAACTATTTTCTGTCATTGCAAATTTTTTCATTGTAGCAAGAAATGTCAAGGTGACATTTCCATGTTCTATTGTTTTTCATGTTTACATAGTACTTTAAAGAACCGTCATTGAAATTCTAAAATGCTAAAAATAAAAATTTAGTTGAACTTAGTCAACTTCAAAGACTTCAATATGGCAAACTCTTGGAACTTGTGCTAATAACCAATGACTTAAATTTGGAGCACTCCCCATTTGCATTTGCCCTTTGAGTAATTATTTCCAAATTCTTATGCAAACTTTGTTTCACCAAACTCTTCATCAATTTCTTCCCTTCTTTTGTATCTCTTTGATTCAAAGGTGACCCCATTGCAAATCTTGGTGATTGTGGACCAGAATGTGGTCCCATCTTTACTTGTCTTTCATCCTTAAACCATTGCAATAGTTTCATTGCTCTCTTTTGAGCTAAAGTGCTCCCTAATAAAACAACTTCAAGAAGCAAAGGAACAATCCTAGCTTGTTCCATTTTTTCTCTTTGTGATGAACTTTGATGTGCTAAAATCATCAAAATATAAACCGATAATTCTTGGCATTTTGGTTTATCTTCCCATGATAAAATCTCAACAAAATTTAGTGGCACCATTGAATTGTTCTCTATTGCTTTTTTTCCCATTAAAGTCACTAACAAGTTACCTAATGTAGCAAGTGCTTTTTCTGAAATTTCTTTCACTAAGGAAAGTTCCAAGAGAATTGAGACAACCCCATTAGAAATTAAAGGGGTTGCATTTTCTAACATGGTTGATAGGTTGTATAAGGCTCCTAAACATGATCTTTTGGCATCAAAAGTTGTGTCTTTTTCAAGAATTTGTGTAAGGAATGGGAGAAATTCTAATGAAGGAAATGGGAATTGGGTGTTTGCAAGTGATGATAATGATAAAAGTAACTCAGCAAACTCATTTATGGTTGACTCATCTAGAAAGTCAATTTGTTTAGGTAGTTTGGATAATATTCCTGCCTCCATTATCAAAGCCTTGTTCCTAAAGAAAGAACATACATAGATGTTAGGTGAAGAAGGAAAGCATGTATCAATTTGGTCAAAGTTAGGTCAGAAACAAACATTTATTAAGTACTTGTTCTTTTTTATTGTCTTTCTAAGATTATATAAATATATCAAGAAGTCCAATAAAAAAATTTACTTTTGATATAATTATTTTGTATTTATAATAATTTTAATTATTTATTATCATATTTCAGTATTTCACATATTTATTTTTCTGCAGTAGATAATCAAAAATATTTTTTATAAAAAATAGATTTGAACTTTGAAAACGAAAAATTAATTAAAAAAAAAAAGTCTACACTTAAAAAGTAATGAATAATGCAAAACTAGAGTCAGCATAAAACTAGTCAAGAGTTGAACAATGCAATAAGCTAAATTAGAAGTATCATTTGATTGGGATAGCATAACTGAATGATACAAAATTTGAAATTTATAGCAGACTAAAGTCAACAAAAGACATAGAATTGACAATTTTTCATTAAGATCATAAAGAAATGTGATAAACTACCCTATATTTTTTTTAGTTGTAATATGCAATTTCTTAAGATAAAATTGTCGCTTCAATATAAACTTTGTCCCCTAGTAGCTTATCATAAAAGCCAGCAACCCAGTTGGCACTAAGCACACATTTTGGTCATTTAATATTAATAATGTTTCTTCCAACTCATACTACTGGCATTGTGTGACAATGGGATTTGGACAAATTTGATCCTAAAATATTCCATTCTCAGATGTGATGCCATTAATGCAATTTAATGAATTTGATAACATTCATGTTTCTACAGCCTGTATAGGAAAAGGGTGAGTCTAAAAGCGAGGCATTGCACCCACCATTATTTTATTTGTTTTCATTAAGAATGTTCATTTCATTTGTTTGTTTTTATCTTTGGGAATGTGTAGAATAAAACTTTGTTATTATCGTAGAAGTGAATTTGGTTATAAATTAGTTATTTAATTTAATCAGTGTTAGTTACAAATTAATTATTTTAATTAAAAATTAGCTGTTCTAATTTAAATATATAAATTTTATTATATTTATTATTCTATTTTTTTTCATTTAATCAATACAAAATTTAATTTATTTTTTTATTTTTTATACTTAATATCCATATTTTGTAAACTTATAAACCTGCCGAAGCATAACAACCACTTTGTATCTATAAACCTTGTCCTTACTCCCAAATAGTCAATATCAGCGGTTGTCACTAGTCAGCAGTAGTACCCATCAAGTCTCCACTCACTCTCACCAATTTCTTTATAAAATAACATTACATATCTCTCTATTTAATGGAGATACACTTTTCGAATAAATTAATTTTACATTTATATTAATTGAGAATCAAAATAATAGATTATCGAATTACACATGAGTATAAATTTAGTTTATATTAAAAATGTATGTTCCCATTTATCATTTGTCTATATCAAACAAAATTAGAAGTGAAGAGACAACTAAAGATATGGAATCAATACTAATTCATGTACCTTGTGCATGATTTCAAGCTAGTGGTACTTTTATTTAATATAATCAAGCTAGTGGCACTTAATCCACGTACAAATTCAGCACTAAATAATTTTTAAAGTTTTAATCATTCATTTTATTTTGATTATCTTTCGTCTTATAGGGCGATACCATTCAACGTTTAGTGCAAATAATATAAAAGAAAGATTGGAGGGAGATTGTATTGAATGTGGTAATGCCCAAAAAAATCAAAAAAATAAACTAAACTTAGGAAAATGTAGAATTTATGAATACAAAAAATTCAAATTCTAAATAGACACTGGCTCTAAGTATGAGCATAGATTAGTTACAGGCTTACAATTACAACATAACATCAATTTAAATTCTTTAAACTCATCTCTTATTAGGGATCAATTCAATATTTCAATCAGTCAACATCTAAAGAACTTAATATTATGACAAATTCTAATATAACAATAGTTCACCATTAATAACTTTTAAAAATATTTAAAATTTATTATAGAGTTGTTTTCTTCTTCTTAATCTTTTTGAAATCAAACAAGAAAATTATAATACTATCAAACTCTTATAAACATATTAATTTTAAGAGAAGTAATACATAAAAAAAACCAATAATAAGACATGAAATAAAAACATATAAACTCCAAAAACTTACGTGTAAGTTCCATCAGCTAAATAGATCAACGCCGTCAACCCTGCTCTCCGACGACTAGCCACCATGGACGCCACCATCGATACCAAAACCGGCACCACCCCAAGTTCTGTTATCAACTTTCTAACTTTAACATCTTTTTTAACTAAACTTTCAATCTCCTTTGCAGCTACTTCTTTCTCTTCCCAGCTTCCAAAGTGAAGCATTTTCACTGTCTTCTGCAACAGAATTTCAGACACTTCTTCCTTCTCCTCCTTATGATTCTCCATAACTTCAACTTTTTCAAGCTGTTCAACCATGTTCTGTTCACCTCTGCTTTTTTCTTTGTTGAAAAAATCAGTTGGTTCGCAGCGTTTTCGGGTTGCTTTGGATTGAAGAAACCTTCTGATACGGGTAAAGAATTGAAGTTTATTGTTAGAAAGTACCCAAATTGAAGAAGAAGATGATGAAGGAGTTGACATGTTTGGTGCTTTTTGCTTTAATCTATTTGTTTGTGGCTTTGAGTTTGGAAACAGAAAAAACAAAAGAGGTGAAGTGAGAGAAAGTGAATCGATATGAGACTATTTGAAGGGCTTTGTGAACTTAAATACAGGGGAAGAACAGAGCACATGTAGAGAACAGTGTTGTTCCTTTTTAATGTTAAAATTGTGATTATTATGACACAAGATCTCAAATTATTCATTTATTAATGGGGATTAATACATCATTAATTTGTTGTAAGTAAAAGTAATTATGTGGTTGAACTTGATAAAAGTACTACTATATTGTAATATCGAGGAAGAAGTTCAAATAAGGGTTTAGTGTAATTTTATTTAATAAAACAATTTCTTCCTTACTCTATTTTTTAAAAAAAGAACTTGCTAAAAATATTATATGCAATTTTTACTCTTTATGTAATAATAACTCGAAAATCATATGGAATTTTTGTTATAAAATGTTTGGTGAACATCCTTTTGGGTGTATACACTTTGAGTCTTAAAGATAGTAAGAGATAAAAAAAAAATAATGTAACAAATATGATATAATGATGATGTGATAGAAAAATAAAAATAAAAATAAAATAAAGTGTCGAATAAATGTTGTTATATGAGATCTATGTGGGTCATTATTCTCTTATTAATATGAGTTTAGTACAAAGTACCATGACATTACTCTTTCATAAAAATGGTACTTTTAACTTTCTTTTAAAGCAAAAATTTAGAGTGCAAACTGTAAATGCATGGTATGTTATACTTGACATCATTTGCAACTTTTAACTTGATGTAAATACTACAAAATACTTGCTACACAATGTTAATTTATGTTTAATGCAATATTGTGAGTGATTGTATCACATTGTTACTTCAAACTATTTTCACACAACAAAAATGTAAATTGTTACTATCACAAAACTTGAACTTGACCTTACTTTAGGAAACTAAATTCTTTACCACTAAGCCATACAAATATAGGCAATTTTGACTATGTAGATATACTTTATGGAAATATGACTATTTTTGAACTAACATCTATCTCATATAATAATATTATTTGTGGAATTTATAGTTAATAGTCCATTTGTTTGTATCGCATTCTTTTAAATATACAATTTGGTATCATATCACTAATAGGTCTAATGTTGAGTCTTTCTCCGCCAATGTTTCACAATATCAACCTAATTAGTCTATAAATTAGTGGAGATGAATATAGACCTATCACCTATCTTCACCAAATTAATTTTATAGGACCTTTCATGGGTATACATGACTTGGCATTTTCTTCATTAAATATAGACAACAAGTAACTAAAGTTAGACTTTGGTTTTGATGTAAACCCACATCTATTGCATGTGAAACCCAGCCTATGTGTTTCCCCCATGGAACCATGAAATTTGGGGCAGTGCTTTACATAATGGATACTTAATACTAGTATATCTTTTCATAATTTTTCATTGGCCTTAAAATCTGATTTGGGTTGCTGGCTGTGATATTGTCGCATATATTAGTAATTTATTATACTAAGTTTTCATGCATTTCATTAATTTTCTTGATTACTTATGCCATAGTGTCCTGAGAAAGCAAGTTAAAATATAAAGTCTCAATTGTAGTATTAAAATGAATTTAAAACCAATCAGCTTCATAGATGTATCATAGAGATTTGAGCTAGGAGAAGCCAACACGAAAATGTGGCTATGATAGACTTATCAAGAGGCTAAATAATTTCTATTATTTTAATTGTCCGAGAGGCTAAATAATTCTGTTATTTTAGTTGTCCGAAGTTGTGTGGGTTATAAGAAAATAATTAGTTTTTGTTCATTTTAATGATAAAATAAATTTTTTTAAAATAATTTTATCAATTATAATTAATTAAAATAATTTAATGAATTGAAATATAATAAATAAAAATATAATAGTAAAAAAAAACACTTAAAATAAGATTAAAAAAAATGATTAGCACTACATTAAAATGTATATTTTATTTTTAGATTCTCAATAACATAACTATGAAATTCACACATATTAATAATACGTTGAATTTGAGACTTAATTAAAGTGCGGATTTTTTTAAAGACTTACATCTGTATTAACTAATAAAAAGAAAATTATTCTCTAAAAAAAAAGAGAAATATAAATATTGTTTTAGTTGAATGTGGACATAAAGGTACTATATGTAAAAGAAAATTTTAATTAAATAATTAATCAATAATTGTTGTAATTTTTTTTGGCAGAAAAATAATATTTAGTTAATTAAAAAACAAAGACACCATTACAAAGATAAGAAACCAAAGGGACTAACCAAGTAATTGAGCTTAAGTAGTGAATGAGGTTTCGGTTATACAGAAAAATACAATTTGTAAATATATTAATAATTTGTAAATGTTGATAATATATAATTTATATTTTGAAGTCCTACAAAATTTGAGGCCTTGTGTAGTAGCCTAGTCTACATAGACTATGGATCGACTTTATTTCTAAGAACATCTCACAAAAATGAAAAAACAAACAATAAATAAATTAAATTTATGTAAAAATCATCTATTTAAATAGATGAAAAAAAAATAACTTGAACAGATAAAACAAAATTGCCTTAAACCACCTGATAGATAATAAGAAGCGATAGGCTTAGATTTTTCATGAGGTGGCTGCCAAATTCAAATTATTGTTGTAAATTAAACAAGCTGTTAGTGCCGTTTTGATTAGCAATTACAAGAAAGAGTGGCTTATAACTAAGTGCGCTGTTTCGCATGCAAATAAACCATCACCAATATTTGACCCACAAAATAGCTATTAAGTTGACATAAACATAAATATTTTGATACAATAATAACTTTAATTTGGATGCATGACTTCAATTAGGTAGAAGGATATGTTTGACACTTTGACGGCTGAGGCATTTCCATGTTAGAATCCACTACTAATTTTTATCCATCTTGAATTGTAATCACCCACTTGTAGTTGTGTAGGATGCACCTCATTCATACCATTGCCAAATGGCAATTACATTTTCGTTTTTTATTTTGGCTTTGTAAAAATTGATGGTGCAAGTATGATGTGTGCCACTCCCAGAACTTGCGTATCATCAACAACATTATTTTCTTACGGACACAAACGTAGAGTTAATTAATTGGCTTGCACAATCTTGTGTAATTATCTATGGAGATTTTTGTTTAGATTCTTTTGAAAATAAATTCAATAATTTATAGTTTATTTAAAAGATAAGTAAAATTGACTTAATAATCATTTTAAGATTTAAGTTCAAGTTTTGTTAAATAATTCATTTTTAATTAAATTTTATTGACCACTTAAATTTAATTATTAAGTTACTCGTGTTATTTTAGAGTAAAAGCGAAGATTGCGTCAATAACCTTATTATTTAAACAAAATTGTGTACTTTTTGTGAAGTTCAATAAGATTCCAACATCTGAGAGTATGTGTCCAGTTGTTGCATGGATTTGGATGCACATGGAAGGTATATAAGGCAGTGAGATGCATATTTTTCTCAATAGAGCATAATACTCTTCTACGGTTGTAGGCAATCTTCCCTTGAAAGTACACATACTTGAAATATAAATTAAAATTAATTAAAATAATAAATTAGTAGTGGGAATAAAATAAGGCGGTACTTATGCTCTAGCTACCAAAAATTTCTTATTTTCACCGGGTAGATAGAAGACGAAATAACGGTAAGAGTCATGATGTTACAAAATTTAAACTAAATTTATACATCAACTTTCTTTGATATACTTTTATTTTTATTTTAAGACAGAATAATATTTTATATGACTCTTATTAAATAATATATAAACCAATTTTTATTTAATAAATTCACATAATTCATTCAATAACTAATAATAAAAATTGATAAAGCTTTAGAAAATTAAAGTGTCTAGATCAAACAGTACTATCAAAATAATTGTTTTTTTTTTTACATAACTATCAAAATATTTGTTGACAATACCTTAGAATTAGTATATCATGGTTTCAAAAAGAAACAAGAGAGACATGTCACATGATTCAAAAGGAAACAACATAAAGTTCAATTAAGAATTATACGTATAAATATGCAGCAACATTCTTCTTTAACCCAAAACAAATCAAAAATAGTAAAAAGTGAGAAGCTCTTTTCTTATTGTTCCATAAAAACAAAATGCTGATGTGTTACACAAGTCACATGAAGGTAGATCAAGGTTCACGGATTATAAACATGTGATTATGAGCCAACCTTACATCAATTTATAGCGGCACATGGGTTATATATTCTGGCAAAACCTGAACATTGATTTGTCATCACACGTGGGATCATTAAGAATGTGAGATTGGGCACCCATTTGGAGATTTATCATCACACGTGTGGATATTAAAGAATTTGGGGCGATCAAAATGGGCACCCCACTAATGAAAATTCATTCTTTAGTTTAAAAAGTTGAGTGAATGCTCTGCGGTGCAGCAGTAATGTCAAACTAAATCAAAATTTAGTTTTGCAGCGAATTCAAATTACAATGCAAAATAAATAGGCAACGACAACAGTCTAAAGTAGACACAGTAGTATTCTATTTGAATGATACAAACTTGAAATAAAATGAAATAAATAAACCGTTAAAAATTATAACATGAAATTTATTTCCAACTTGAATATATCAAATTAGATATAACATTAGATTGCATTCTCCATTCATGTCTTAGATTTCATTCTTCACTCATGTCTTAGATTTCATTCTTCATTCATGTCATTTCATCGGTATTAACCCCAACACTAGTAATACGTAATCCTGCAATTTCTAAAAATTAAAACACACAATCTACAATAAGTTAGTTTAATAATGTAATGAATATAATAACAAAGTGAACAAAAACGAGAGTTGGATTACAAGTCAACTTTCATACTTGCTTCAAGTTGTTGCACTTCATTCATATATGGTCTTAAATCAATTACCTTTGATTTTCTTATCCAATTTTGAGTACAAATCAAAGCTTCAACAATAGTGAAACTCAAACTACTACGAAATGAATCAAGTACGCGACCGTACTAAATGCAAACTCAGATGACCCTATAGACACCAGAATAACCAATATATCTCTAGCCAAACAGAAAATGACATAATATTTTTTACCTTAATGGAGAGAAATAAATTGTGATAGAAAGAAATTGAGACAAAGAAATGTAGAGGAGGTCGCGGCGACGAGAAATGATCGAGAGAGAGAGAGAGAGAGATAGAGAGAGAGAGAGATAGAGAGAGAGAGAGAGAGAGAATGAAGGAGTTGTGAGAGAAATAGAGAAACGGAAAGCGAGAAGACAAAGGGTCGTGGGCTGGCGAAGGGAGAAACTGTCGAGATAGCAAAGTGAGTGAGGGCGAGGTGGGCGGCAATTTCAATGAGTAGGTTGTTGGCAGCGAGGTGGGGTTTTAGGGATGAGGTGAGGACTTAGGAGGATGATACGATATGAGTGAGTGAGAGTGAATGAGCGGCACATATGATACGGGTGAGTTAGTGAGTGTGAGGATGTCAAACAAGGATTTGGGATATGGCTTAATATGTTTTAACTTAATTGTTCTGATTGTTGCATAAATTTTTTTTTATGGGCCATATTTTTGTGTAATATATATAACGTTGGTTTGGTTTGGTTTTTATTAACGAAATCTATTTTATTTGTTGAATAAACCCAATACAGATATGATATGTATTATATGTAGATAAAATTCTAAAAAAATATGTTTATTTTAAAAATTTAAATTAATATCAAATTTTTTTAATTTTGAATAATAATTTATTTTAAATTATATAAAATGACAAATTACTCCTATCATAAATAATACATATGTTTTAAAATTAATTTTTAATATTTTAATTTTCAATATCAAATTCTGTTGTTTCTTATTTTGATTTATATTTATATTTACTTAGATTTTAATTTTGTATATTTGAAATTACATTTTATAAAGGCAACTGAGTAAATTATTATATTTATGTTATTTT
>JBBPBP010000002.1:3000736-3011965 GCA_037974735.1 Cicer chorassanicum
ACATAAAGAATAATTAGTAATGTTATTGATGATAAAATAGTAATAATTTTGTTTCCATTATCATAGAAAAATAATTAAGCATTCATATCGAATAAATCTACAAATCATCATCTAACTAATGATTTTTTTTGCTAAGGAAATTGGTAAGTTGACTGCATTATTAAAATTCACAGTTGACATCTCGCTATATATTTGTTTTTTAAAGATATGTAAGATTGACATAAACTATTTTCATGCATAAAATGAAGCTTTGTTTAAAACAATAATTGAAATGACTAATATATTGATATTTTTAATAAGGTTTTTTTTATAATATAATTTTTAAAAAACCATAATTATAATTTTTTTAATTTAATTTTAAATGAATAAATGATGTTTAAAATAAGATTTTTAGTTAAAATAATAATCAAATGACTAATTATCTTTCCGTTGAATTTTCAAAATCCAAAATTAGCCATACTTTTGGAGGAAAATTATTTTTTAAGATTTAGATAACCTTTTATATTTATCTATATACAAGATCCAACTCCTCTATGTTGAGACAAAATCTCTCATTTGATTTTAATGATAACAAAATTACTTAAGAGATTATGATTGTGGTTAATACTAATCTGTGTTTTTGAGTGAATTATTATAAGAAAACAGGTTAATCATCATTTAGAACAAAAGGAAGAAAAATCTGGATTAATTCATTAAGGTTTCGAGTTGGAGGATGGCCAGAGGATGGGTCTTCAAGTTGAGTTTTTCCATCCTCGCGAGAATAACGTTTTTAATCCATCAACAGAGATCAAATCAGCATGAATAAGCAATAATATGAAGTATTTGATCAAAAGAAATCGCAAGGCTAGCTACACAAGGTCCAAGGATAGCTTGTAGCTTTGGGATTCAAGAAGTGACATGTTTGCAAGTCTCCATGCCATGTGAAAAGGCTAAGGGCAGCCCTATATTTCACTCTTGAGTGATTGGAAAAATAAAGCAAAGTCAAGATATTGAAAGGCAACTGCAAACAAGCTCCAAATAGAAGTCACAAGTCTTGAAGAATGAAAAAATCAAAAGGCTACACAAGACCAAGAGTAAAGGCTATGCAGAGGATGGACTGCATAGGTCCAAGGATGGCTGGATGGCAATGTTGTAATTTCAGCACAAAGACCATTGGACAAAATTCTGCATCCTCCTCAACGGTCATGAGGTTTTTAACTCATGAAAGAGCTATCAAGGACTCTATAAAAAGGGCAGGAAGCTCTTCATTACAACACACACCAATATTGCAGAAAAAAAGATCAAGAATCATATCATTCATCTTAAGCAATATTCATCCTCTCCTCACACTTTCTCTATTCATACATTAGATCTTTTGAAAAATCTTTTAGAAAGTGTTTTAGTTGAGAGAAATCAAATCATACTCATATTACTCTGTAAATTTTCAAGTTAGTTGAACTTGAAAACATTTGAAAGTTGATTGTAAGCTTGATGAAGCTTGAGAATACACAAGGTGTAATCATCCTCGGCAAGAGGTTGATCTGTTGATCTTTAGTGAAAATCTCACAAGGTTGTGAGGACTGGACGTAGCCATCATTGGGTGAACCAGGATAAAATTTGTGTGTCTATCCCTTTACATTTCCTTGCACTTATTCTGAGTTTTCTTGAAAAGTTTAAAAATCAACTTTTAGTTCGCATCCTCACTGAGAGGACAGAAACTCATACACTTTGAAAATAATTTTTAAACGTCAAAATCCCTATTCAACCCCCCTTCTAGTGATTTTAGCTTCTTCATTTGGCATCAGAGCAAGGTTCTCTAAAAATATTACATTTAACAGTGTAAGAGAAAAAGATCCAAAGAAAAAATGTCAAAAGCTAAGTATGTTCCTGAAGGAGGATCCTCCACTAGACCTCCTTACTTTGATGGTACAGATTACTACCATTGGAAAAGTAAGATGAGATTGTTTCTCATATCTCAAGATAACAACATGTGGTCTGTTATTGAAAATGGGGATCATGTCATTAGAGTCAACAACACGGATGCAACCTCCGATGAGAAACCTCAAGCACAATGGACGGCGGATGAAAATGCTAAGGTACTCCTAAACTCTAAAGCTCATTTATTTCTAACGTGTGCTTTGAGTAGGGAAGAATATGATAGAGTTGAAGAATGCAAAAACGCCAAGGAACTTTGGGATACTCTAAGGATTCATCATGAAGGATCAAGTCATGTGAAGGAAGCAAGGATTGACATGGGAGTAAGAGAGTTCGAGTTATTTGAAATGAAGGAGGAAGAAACGATTGATGAAATGTTCTCAAGATTGACGATCATATTAAACAATCTCAGATCTCTTGGAAAGGTATATTCCGTTCAAGAGAGGATAAGAAAAATCTTGAGGAGTTTACCAAAAGAATGGAGACCAATGGTGACTGCCATCACCGAAGCAAGAGACTTGGCCAACATGAAATTAGAAGATTTGGTTGGAACTCTAAGAGCTCATGAACCTCTGTTGCTGGCTGACAAACCAAGCAAAAAGGGAAAAATGATAGCTCTAAAAACAAGCCAAACAGAAAGCTCATCCTCCAAAAGAGCTGAAGAAGTTACTAAGAAAGAAAGTGCAGACTATCCTCTATCTGAGGATGAAGATGAACTAGCTTTCATTTCCAGAAGGATCCAGAGGATGATAACTCGAAGAGGACATGACAAAAGATCTCCTCAAAAAGAAAAATCTGACAAAAGTCAGATTACTTGCTTTGGTTGCAACAAGTTGGGTCACTACAAAACTGAGTGTCCTCTAAACAAAAAGGGATCAAGAAAATTTCCTTTCAAAAACAAGTCCATGATGATCACGTGGGATGATAGTGATGACTCATCCTCGGAGCAAGAAAAGGAAGAAGAGGCCAACCTCTGTCTCATGGCAAACACAGAAAATGGAAAGGTAAGCATATCTGAACTTTGTCCTAATTGTGAACAACTAGAAATAGAGTTTGACAATCTTTTAAATGACTCAAACACTTTATCTCAAAAATGTGGATTTCTTAAAAACCAACTTTTTGAAATAAAAAAGCTAAATGAGGAACTACAAGCTAAGAATAAAAAATATGAACAAACAATTCAAGAGCTGCAGTTATCTCATGAAAAGCTATCTGAGCAACACTCTATGTTAAACAAAAAGACTGTCATAACCAATCCTCCAGAAGAGGATGCAGAGAAAGAAATTTTGAAAATAGAGGTTAAAGAACTCAAAAATGATCTTTCCAACTTTGTTAAATCCACTGATACTTTTCAAAAGATTATGGGATCACAATCTGGAATTTTTGACAAAGCTGGGATTGGATTTAAAAGTTCTCAAAAACAAAAACTTTATGAAAAATTTTTTATTCCAAAGAAACAAGAGGATAGGACAAGATGCACCTTTTGCAAAAAACTTGGACATACTTTTAAAAGATGTTATGCCAAGAAAAGGGCAGATAACATCAAGAAAGGATGTTCATATTGTGGTAAACCTGGACATCAAGATTCTATTTGTTATCACAAAAGAAAATTCCTCTCAAGAGGACGGACTAACCCACAAGGACCCACCTCTATATGGGTACCTAAGTCACTATTAAACTCAAACTCAGGTACATCCTCTGATCAACAAAAGAAGGCCTTGGTTCTTGGACAGTGGCTGCTCAAGGCATATGACAGGGGATAGAGATTGCTTTATTTCATTGGAAATAAAGGATGGAGGATCGGTCACATTCGAAAATAACGATAAAGCTCAAATAAAAGGTAACGGTATCATTGGTAATAAAAATTCTGCCAAAATTGAAAATGTTCAATATGTAGATGGTTTAAAACATAACTTGCTTAGCATTAGCCAACTTTGTGATAGTGGTTTTGAAGTTATTTTTAAACCCAATCTATGTGAGGTTAAACACTCATCCTCGGGTAGAGTTTTCTTTTCCGGTTTTAGAAAAAAGAATTTATATGAGCTATATCTTGATGATTTGCCTACTGAATCTTGCTTTGTATCCATTGAAAAGGATAAATGGGTTTGGCACAAACGAGCCGGTCATATAAGTTTAAACACTATTTCTAAATTGTCTAAATTAGAATTAGTTAAAGGCCTTCCAAAAATTGATTTTGAAAAAGACAAAATTTGTGAAGCTTGTGCCAAAGGAAATCAAGTAAAAAGTAGCTTTCATTCTAAAAATATTGTTTCCACAAACCATCCTCTTGAGCTACTTCATATTGATCTTTTTGGTCCTATTAAAACTCCTAGCCTTAGTGGTAAAAGGTACGGATTTGTAATTGTTGATGATTTTTCACGTTTTACTTGGGTCTTATTTTTAAAACATAAAAATGATGCCTTTGAGGCTTTTCATTATTTTTGTAAAAAGATCCAAAATGAAAAGGGATCAAAAATTATCTCCGTAAGAAGTGACCATGGAGGTGAATTTGAAAATGATTCTTTCAAAAATCTTTTTGATGAAAATGGTATTTCTCACAATTTTTCTTGCCCAAGAACCCCTCAACAAAATGGAGTTGTTGAGAGGAAAAATAGAACATTGCAAGAAATGGCTAGAACCATTTTAAATGAAGCTAATATTGAAAAATATTTTTGGGCCGAAGCTATAAATACGGCATGCTATGTTTTAAACCGTGTATCCATTAGAAAAATTCTAAACAAAACTCCATATGAACTATGGAAAGGAAGAAAACCAAACATCTCATATTTTCATATATTTGGGTGTTATTGTTACATTTTAAACAATAAAGAAAATTTGGGAAAATTTGATTCAAAATCCGACAAAGGTTTGTTTTTAGGATACTCCACTTCTTCTAAAGGTTATAGAGTTTATAATCTTAGAACTCAAATTGTGGAGGAATCCATGCATGTTATTTTTGATGAGTTTGATGACTTGTGCTTAGAAAAAATTGATAAATCTGAGGAAGATGAACCTTCATCCTGCAACGCACCCAGTCCAAACGAAGAGGACGAATCTGGTCCATCCTCTCAGCAACCTCCACGAGGATGGAAAACTGTCACTTATCATCCTCCAGATTTGATTATTGGAGACACAACTGATGGAGTAAGAACAAGGCAATCCCTAAGAGGAAATACAGCAACCATGGCTATGATTTCACAAATTGAACCAAAAAATATTGATCAAGCTATTTGTGACAAATCATGGGTTGAAGCCATGATGGAAGAACTCTCACAATTTGAAAGAAACAAGGTATGGAACCTTGTACCTCCTCCACTTGAAAAATCCATCATTGGAACAAAATGGATTTTTAGAAACAAACTGAATGAGGATGGAGAGGTAGTAAGAAACAAAGCAAGGCTTGTTGCTCAAGGATACAATCAACAAGAGGGAATTGACTACGATGAAACATTTGCACCGGTTGCAAGACTAGAAGCCATACGCATCCTCCTAGCATATGCCACTCATAAAGGTATAAAACTATACCAAATGGATGTCAAAAGTGCTTTCTTGAATGGATTCTTAAACGAGGAGGTTTATGTCAAACAACCTCCTGGATTTATTGATGAAAAGAAGCCCAACCACGTATTCAAACTCTCAAAAGCTCTTTACGGATTGAAACAAGCTCCTCGAGCTTGGTATGAGAGGTTAAGCTCTTTTCTTAAGGGAAATGGATTCATTAGAGGACAGATTGATACTACTCTCTTCAAGAAAACATCTAAAGAAGATTTATTAATTGTCCAAATTTATGTGGATGACATAATTTTTGGATCCACTAATGAAGAGATGTGTGAAGAATTTTCAAAACTTATGCAAAGTGAGTTTGAGATGAGTATGATGGGTGAGTTGAAATTTTTTCTTGGTTTGCAAATCAAACAACTCAAAGATGGTATTTTCATCTCACAAGAAAAATACACTAAAGATCTTCTCAAAAAATACCACATGAGTTCAGCCAAGAGTATGGGAACTCCTATGCACCCATCCTCCACGCTTCACAAAGATGATGAAGGAACTCCAATTTTTGAGAAAGAGTATAGAGGGATGATTGGATCCTTATTATACTTAACTGCAAGTAGACCAGACATAGTATTTGCTGTTGGTCTTTGTGCAAGATTTCAATCCTCTCCAAAAGAATCTCACCTTACAGCAGTTAAGAGGATTCTGAGATACCTTGTTGGCACAATAAATTTTGGAATCTGGTATGAGAAAAGCTCAGATCTTGATCTCATAGCCTACTGTGATGCTGACTATGCGGGAGATAAAATCGAAAGGAAAAGCACAAGTGGAGGTTGCCAAATTCTTGGTAAATCCCTAATCAGTTGGTCATGCAAGAAGCAAAGCACCATTGCCCTTTCAACCACGGAGGCTGAATATGTGTCAGCTGCTCAATGCTGCTCTCAAATCCTCTGGGTAAGAAATCAACTTGAAGATTATTCACTAAGGTACACTAAAATTCCTATCCTCTGTGATAATACTAGTGCAATTAATCTTTCAAAAAATCCCATACAGCATTCTAGATCTAAGCATATAGAAATTAAACATCATTTCATAAGAGATCATGTGCAAAAAGGTGACATTGAATTAATTTTCATTGACACTGAAAATCAATTGGCAGACATTTTTACGAAACCTCTTCAGGAGGATCGCTTCAAAAACATTTTGAAAAAACTTTCTATCATTAATTTTTCTGAAATTAATTGATTTAGTGTTTTATCCATTGTATTATGTCTATGCTTCTCTTATTTTTAATTGTTTAATTTTTATAATTAATCTTTGAAATGATTTATCAAAACTGGCTGCATAAGTAGTTTTTTTTTCTAAGTTAGAAAAGTGAGAGGACGGGAAAAAGACTCAGAGGATACAGTTTCCTCTTTTGGGATTCTCCTGGAAACACGCAAGCACGCGCCTCTCTCCCCATTGGCCGGTTGCGTGGCGTGTTCCCCTTGGCTGCTGCATTAAATGCACAGACGGCTTTGCCTGTCCAATCTCCCACGCGCCTAAAGCCCAGCGCCTTCATCATCATGACTGCCTAGAGAACCTTCACACGCCTCCTCTCTTAATTAGTCACTTCATCTCCCATCCTCCTCTACTTAATGCGCTGAACATCCTTCCTCTGCATCCTTCAAACCTCATTCAAACATTCAGCACATTTTTTCCTTCCTTTCCTAAACCCAAACTCAATGGCTCGTACCAAAATTATTGCCAGACGCAAAGCTTCATCTCACGAAGATGAATCCATTCAGGATTACTACTCAAGTACGGAGTCCGATCACCATGATGAAGGGAATTCTGAGGCAACTACAACTCAACCACCCTCAAACAAGTCTCCTCTTCCTGAACCATGTTCGAATATTCCCTCTCCTTCCAATAAATCTAAAAAACGCACCACTAAAGCTTCATCCTCTACTACATCCTCCACGCCCAAAAGACGATCCTCCAGGATCATGTCTGGGGCTGTTTCATCCAAGAGGTCAGCAACTCAAGACAATACTGTTCATTTGATTAACTCGGATGATTCTGAGCAAACTGTATCTGCTGAACAAATTCAACCACCACCATCTGTTAAAACTGTTAACAAGGAGGTTACTGGTTCCACTCCCAAAAAGCCCAAGAAACCTCTTGTCAAAAAATCTCGATCCTCATCTTCCAAAATCTCTATCAATTTGTTTAGCTCACCTGAATTGGAAACAAATTACATTTCCAAGTGGCAAAATAAGTCCGTGGTTAATGGGAATATTATTTGTCTTGATGATTTGAAAGAAGGTGGATTTAATATTGAAGAAATGTTTGATCAATTAGGATGGACTTCCTTCCTCCGCATCAACGAACCACAATATCCACGCATAGTTAGGGCCTTTTATGCTGCAGTAAATGGATCACGAGGGCTTACCAGCTTCAGCCTCATTCTTAAGGGTGTCCACATGGAAATTAATCCTGCCACTTTGTGCCAAATTTTAGACATACGTGATGAAGGCATCTGCTGTTTTACTGAGAACTGGTACTCTCAATGTATGATCACACGCACCTCTGTGCTTAACAACACTCTGATATCTCCAACCAAATCTCATGTAGCTTCGAATCTGCTTCCCATTTGTCGTATCCTCCATAACATATGCGTTCATTGCATTGTCCCTAGAGCAGGTAGCTTTGAGAAGGTAACTGAACTTGATCTTCTTCTCATACACCACATCATGTCTGGAACCCCACTGCACTTAGGTTACATTATTTTTAGCTTCATGTTAAATGCCTCAATCCTCGGAAGGTCAGCACCCTATGGCATGGTATTAACCAAGATCTTCAAATTTTTCAATCTTCCATTAGATGATGAACCTTCACTTCATTTTTCAAATACCATTTCCATGAAAAATGTAAAACAAATGAAGCTCACTACATCTGCCTCCATCACTCCTCCTTCCCTTAAAAGAAAAAGAACTCGCAGCTCATCCTCTATCACTCCACCACACGAATCCATCACTGCTCAACCTCTGTCAGAGGATACTCCATCCAACACCACTCCTGAACCAGTCATGACGATTGATCCTCCTCCATCTCCACCAAATGATTCTGTTAATCCTTCACCTCCTCAGTCTCCCCTGTTGCCAGATCTTTCTATACCACTCAACCAGGCACCTCCTCCTGAGGATACGGCTCCAGAAGCTCCCCTTCAACTCATGGAGGATGGAGAAGAGCTATATTTTGATTTAAATCTAACTTATCATCAATTTTCTCCCTTGAGCCCTACTGAGAATCAGGCCGAGGAGTTTCCTCCTGTTCTACAAGAAGATATCCTGATACCTCCCGATTCTGTTCCTCCTACAACTCACGTTGATGCCATTGTCCCTGACGAAACCCAACCTCTACCTGAGGTTCCTGTTGGATTTTGCTCTATTGACTCATTTTTAGCTCCAACAAAAGATCAACCTTCAAAGGACAATGTTGGAAGCTCACAAAATAAGAGCTCAAGTGTAAAAAATCAACCTAAGGATCAACCCCCTAAGGAACGAAAACACTCCAAA
Source organism: Cicer chorassanicum (assembly GCA_037974735.1). Taxonomy (NCBI): domain Eukaryota; kingdom Viridiplantae; phylum Streptophyta; class Magnoliopsida; order Fabales; family Fabaceae; genus Cicer; species Cicer chorassanicum. The sequence continues at coordinate 3,009,706 of JBBPBP010000002.1, forward strand.
CATATGAAGCTCCTCAAGACCATTAGGAAGGATCAACAAAGACTAATTCGGCGCTTTGATCTCATTCAGAATTCGTTTGCTCAGTTTGGCCTTATTTTAGAATGGGTTACCAAACACATGGTGAGTACAGCTGCTCCTGACGTTCCTCTTCCTGAGCTTCCCGCTATGCCTTCCAGTGCTGTACCCGTGTCCTCTCCTTCGTCCTCATCTGAAGAGTTATCCTCCTCCGAGTAGCATTTTCACTCCTATTTTTTTGCTGCTGCCTAAAATTCAGGGGGAGAATGGAAATGATTATGATGTTTTGAAATTAGGATGTTTCAAATTTATGTTTTGATATTATGATGTTCTGATAATTTGATGCTATAGCTGCCATATTTTGATATTTAGAATTGATTTGCTGTTTTGATTAAGCTGATGTAATGTTTTGCTGGACTATGCTTATGCAATTTTAATTTCTTACAAATTTTAGTCCTTCATTCATATCCCTAGCATACATTCAGGGGGAGTAACATTTTTAGCACTTAAAAATTTTAAAAATAAATTACTCACTTGATTCAGGGGGAGCATAAACATTTAACATCATCATATTTAAAAATCATAATCTAAAGAATTTTGTCATCATCAAAAAGGGGGAGATTGTTGAGACAAAATCTCTCATTTGATTTTAATGATAACAAAATTACTTAAGAGGTTATGATTGTGGTTAATACTAATCTGTGTTTTTGAGTGAATTATTATAAGAAAACAGGTTAATCATCATTTAGAACAAAAGGAAGAAAAATCTGGATTAATTCATTAAGGTTTCGAGCTGGAGGATGGCCAGAGGATGGGTCTTCAAGTTGAGTTTTTCCATCCTCGCGAGAATAACGTTTTTAATCCATCAACAGAGATCAAATCAGCATGAATAAGCAATAATATGAAGTATTTGATCAAAAGAAATCACAAGGCTAGCTACACAAGGTCCAAGGATAGCTTGTAGCTTTGGGATTCAAGAAGTGACATGTTTGCAAGTCTCCATGCCATGTGAAAAGGCTAAGGGCAGCCCTATATTTCACTCTTGAGTGATTGGAAAAATAAAGCAAAGTCAAGATATTGAAAGGCAACTGCAAACAAGCTCCAAATAGAAGTCATAAGTCTTGAAGAATGAAAAAATCAAAAGGCTACACAAGACCAAGAGTAAAGGCTACGCAGAGGATGGACTGCATAGGTCCAAGGATGGCTGGATGGCAATGTTGTAATTTCAGCACAAAGACCATTTGACAAAATTCTGCATCCTCCTCAACGGTCATGAGGTTTTTAACTCATGAAAGAGCTATCAAGGACTCTATAAAAAGGGCAGGAAGCTCTTCATTACAACACACACCAATATTGCAGAAAAAAAGATCAAGAATCATATCATTCATCTTAAGCAATATTCATCCTCTCCTCACACTTTCTCTATTCATACATTAGATCTTTTGAAAAATCTTTTAGAAAGTGTTTTAGTTGAGAGAAATCAAATCATACTCATATTACTCTGTAAATTTTCAAGTTAGTTGAACTTGAAAACATTTGAAAGTTGATTGTAAGCTTGGTGAAGCTTGAGAATACACAAGGTGTAATCATCCTCGGCAAGAGGTTGATCTGTTGATCTTTAGTGAAAATCTCACAAGGTTGTGAGGACTGGACGTAGCCATCATTGGGTGAACCAGGATAAAATTTGTGTGTCTATCCCTTTACATTTCCTTGCACTTATTCTGAGTTTTCTTGAAAAGTTTAAAAATCAACTTTTAGTTCGCATCCTCACTGAGAGGACAGAAACTCATACACTTTGAAAATAATTTTTAAACGTCAAAATCCCTATTCAACCCCCCTTCTAGTGATTTTAGCTTCTTCACTCTAAACCGATCAAGTCACCTTAAAATGAGTGATATTAACCATTGAATAATCAATCAAAGAGACATGATATAAATAAATTATCATATCATGTCTGAATTTAGTGTTTAATAAATAGGATATGATAAGTTAATTCAGAACTCTATCATGTCTCTCTACTTGAAATTTATATCATGAATATGAACCGAATTATAAACAAATAAGAAGAACAATAATTTACTCAATTATCCTTATCAAATATAATTTAAAATATAATAAAATATAAATATAAATTTTTTTATAAAATATAATCTAAATTATAAAATGTAAATTTAATCAAATATAACTATAAAAATAATTAATAGAATTTGATGTTAAACTTAAAAATAAAATATTAATAATTAAT
>JBBPBP010000002.1:3015427-3034986 GCA_037974735.1 Cicer chorassanicum
ACATATTATTTAATTATTGGTGATTTAATTTTGATAGTAACAAAACATACTAATTTTTAATACATCATAAAAGTCCTATTTGGTAATAATATATTTAAAAATATTATATTTAAAGAGGAAAAAAATAATGATTTTGACAAATAGACAATAATACTATTATAGTGTCAGCCAATTGTTAAACTAATTTATGATTATCTCCCTATAAAAAGGTGGAACAAATATACAAGAATACACCTCTCGTATACAACATTTTATCAACTACTTCTCATCTTCATTATTTTCATTACATTATTTAATAAAATGATGATTTCTCACACATCAAACCTATTTCTCCTCTTCATTATTTTCACTACATTATGTCTTTCTTCATGTTATGGTATCCCAACTAAATACTCCTCTATATTGGGTCCTAACCTTGATAAGCTTCCAACTCAAGACGAAGCGATAAAACTATTCCAACAATGGAGAAAAGATCATGGACGTGTCTACAAAGACATAGAAGAGATCTCAAAGAAATTTGACATTTTTCATTCAAATTTGAAGTATATTACCGAGACTAATGCAAAGAGAAAGTCACCTCATGGCTTCCTTCTTGGTTTGACCAACTTTTCCGATTGGAGTGCCAATGAATTCAAAGAAACGTATTTACACGACATTGACATGTCCACCAACATTGATAAGACGAAGGTGGATGGTGTTGTTCGTGACTCAACATGTAGTGCACCTTCTTCCTTGGATTGGAGGACAAAAGGAGTTGTAACTAGTGTCAAGAATCAAGGGCAGTGTGGTAAGTTTGTTCTGTTTGCATGATTTATATTTGTCACAATGATTTTACTACCCTCACACACAAAATAATACGATAATCAAGATCTTAATTGATACTTACATGAACTATTACAAAATTGGCACAAAATTAAGTGATGCCCTAATGGTGTGTTCACTAATTATAATTGGATTATTATTTTTAATTAATTTGGAGTTTAAAACAGTTCTTCAAATACTATTGAACACAAAAATTGCACCTAAATTATGTTCTAATAAAACATATATTTTTCATTTGTTAAATTATTATTTTATTTTAATTAATATAGCTAGTTCTAGAAAATTTAAATTAAGGTCTTCTTACTTAGACCAGCAGAAAGACTATAGTCATTTGGACCATAGTACTTATTTAGTATGTCTCTTTATCTATTTTTTTTTATTGTGTTTTGTTGAATATAAGGGTGAGATTAAGTTAGACCAGACTTTAAAAGGCTTTAGTCTGGCATACGATTAAATTTTTAGGTTTAAGTCTGACCTATGACATATTATAAGTTTTTTCCCGACCTGACATGCCATTTTTTAAAAGTATGAATCTGAAAACCTATTTCACATTAAATCATTTGAATAATATATTTTATATTTTTTTAAAATAGGCTAAACTAGACCTTTATATATAAGAAAAACTAATAAAATAATAAATATGAGGAAAACTAATAAAATTATAACTAACAAGTCTGCAACAACCTTCCAAAAAAATAAAGAAACAAAATGAATTCATAATTAGTAAATTGAAAATAACAAATACTAATATATTAATAAATAATATATATATATAGGTCGGTCTAAAAGACCTTTATTATAAGCTTGAGTCTGATCTATTTAAATTAATATATTTTAAAAAAAACATGAGCCCAACTTTTTTATGAAACAGACCGGACCCGACTAGCCTATAAGTAGGCCAGACCATAAATCTCTAACGGACGGTCTAGTCTATTCCCACTTCTAGTTAAATAGACTAGACCTTTTATTTTGATTTAATTTGTCACTTATTTGAGTTTCATAAATATCTATATTATATTAACTTAATAAAATTTTAGTTTCAATATTCATGTTCCTTGTTTTTAAATTGATACATAAATTTATTACAAATAAATTAATCTATTGTTAAAACAAAATTGAAAGTTATTTTGAAAATCATCTTTAATTAAGGTAGAGATTTAAATTTATATTTATATCTGGAAGAAGAAAAAAAAAACAGTTAGTTAAAGAAAAATTTGTATAGAAAAATTCCGATCAAAGTTTAGTAATTACTTTTAGTTACTGTTGGTGTTTGCTTTATATTATATTATTATGATATTGGTCAAAAACTTAATTTCAAAATCAGAAATTTTGTAATATATGGTATGTTTCGTTAATAGAAATTGAATTATAAGTTATCTGTAGTTGAGATAAATAAAAATGATTAAAGTAAAAGTGAATTTTTATGACATTTCATTTTGTATTTTTCAGGAAGTTGCTGGGCATTCACAGCTGTTGGTGCCTTAGAAGGAATAAGTGCAATAGTATCAGGGAGGCTTGTCGAACTTTCGCCACAAGAGCTTCTTGATTGTGAACCTGATAATGCCGGTTGTCAAAGTTTTGGATGGGTCACCAAAGCATTCGATTGGGTTATAAATAACAAAGGGATGGCTATAGATAATAGTTATCCTTATACGGCAAACAAGGGAGAATGCAGAGCCTCACAGGTCTCCTTAATTTCTATAAATATTCAACTTTTTTAAACTAAATTACCTTTCATTTTTTAGTTACTTATTTAATCACCCCTTTCTTCATTGTAGATTCAAAACATTCAAATTAGTACCATTGATTCATATAATAACGTGGAGCAATCAGACGATGGACTATTGTGTGCACTTGCTAACCAGCCTATTACTGTTTGTTTATATGCGGACGATGACTTTCATCATTACTCACAAGTAAGTGTTAAATATATTTTGGATTTGTTTAATCATTATACGCTATCAGTTATACACTTATTGATTCATATTAATTATTAGTATACTTTCATTTTTTATCTAGTAAAAATTAAAGTTTTTCAAATTTTATTCTTGTATTTTTTATAATTTATGTTTAATCTTCGGTTTTTTACATAAATTACATGCATTTAGTCTTTACTTTGTAAGGACTACTATTAAACGCTCACTAAAAGTTGGAGATGCCTACAAATTTTTTATAAGGATTAAATTTGAAGAATGTTATTTTATAATTTTTTTTAATACAATAGATAAATGAATTTATTAATTTAAAATTAAGAAGACATGACTAATTTTTTTATTAATAAATATATCCATTGGCAGGGAGTATTTGATGGTCCTAATTGCCCAACAGAGATTACATCTACAAATCATTGCGCGTTATTAGTGGGTTATGATTCGGTAAATGGTGAAGATTATTGGATCTTGAAGAACTCATGGGGCACGGAATGGGGAATGGACGGTTATATGTGGATCAAAAGGAACACTGGTAAAAGTTATGGGGTGTGTGGAATCAATATTGCGGCTCTTTACCCAGTCAAATCTACATCTAGTAACCCAAGTATTAGTTCCACTTTAGGTCACAAATAAATTAATCAAGGGTTTTATCATTACTATGTAATCGGTAGAAGTACACGTTGTACTCTTTTTAATATTTTTTTTTCTTATTAAAGAATGATGTAATATAAGTATTCATGGAAATAAAATGGTTGGTGTTCTGCGTATCATAAAATAATTAATGTAGCATATGTTTTATGCAACTTTCATTTTAATGTTTAAGCATGGTTCTTGGATAACCACACTAGACTACTAGAGATATGCTTCTATATGTTAGAAGTGCATCGATTTAATCACAGGAAGCAAGATGATGATGGTATAGAATATATTGAAATAATATATCTCCCAGTGTATAAACTAGAAAGATCTCCAATATATACTAGTATCTAAATAAACCAATAGCTAATATAAACTAGTAATTATATCCAAAATCTTCATAAATAAATTACCATGCTATATAAACCACTAAATATTTATAGAATCGTCTAAAATAAACCAGTAAATATTTCCATCAGTACGTTACTTGGTTATATGCCAAAGTTATCCAACAATTCTTGTTTCATACCCACATAACTCATATTTGAGTCAGCCTTTAACTTGCTTTCTAACTTACTTGCGATCCAATTATATGTGGCATTTGAGTTGTTTGTTGTCTGTATATATGCAAGAATGAGAAGGACGCCACAAACGCAAGAACGAAGATGCAAGCGGCAAGAAATACGACATGAAAAGTAAGAACGATGGTGCACAAACCGACGATAACGGATTACTGAAAGTGAGTGACGACGACAAGGAGTAAGGTCAAAGACGAGTGAAGGCGAACAAGAGTGATGAAGATGATGGCTAAAATTAGAAGGTTTCTGTTTTAGGAGTGTAACTGGAGGGGATGTTTTTGATACTTTAAAAAATTGAGGGGAGGTTAGTTGTATTTAAATAGAACTGACGGGGTTATTATAATTTCCCCATTCTTTTATCGTACTCATATACCATCATGCAACTTCATTTAAAACCTTCAACTTATATTGTTGACTGCGCGTGACGTGTAGTGTTCGTTGGTCAAAAAAGAGAGGCTCCTCACATATATCGAGTTTCAGTGCAGTTATAGAATGTGTACACTCACACAGTTAGAGATTTAATTAACACCGGAACAGCTAGAGTTCAAAGCTGATAATTTTAGCTTTTTGAAATATTAAAATATACCTAATAAAAAATTAATCAATCTTTGGTGTCTTGACCTGATTGGCAAGCAGTAGCTGACCTGGCGCCATCCCAACTCACAAGACACAGTATTCAGTCAGAGATGAATGAACGAACGATGGTTCTGTTTTGACACACCTTTGGCATGGCGCTACCATTTCCCTATCACACCACACATCGTTTACTTATCAAAATCTTTCATCTTCATAATTACTAGCATTGCACTCAAATTGGAACCAGATAGATATAATAAGTATTTGGAAACTGTGAGATAGTAAAGAGAAAGAGGAAAAATATTTCTCTCTCTATATATGGCAGCATCCCCTTTGATTTACGCTCGCTGTAATTACTCCCCACGATTTGCTAATCGCTCCTCTTCTCAACCTTCATCTTCATCCTCCCCCTGCTGTTCTTCATCATCATCCTCCCCCTGCTGTTCTTCATCATCCACCCCTAACTCCATTTTCACTTCCCTTTCTGGTAATTCCCCTTTTTTTAAAATGAATTTTAGGTTATTCCTTTGTTCTACAGCCTCGAGTTTTTATTTTTGTTTAACTTATTCTTTAATTGGGTAAATTTGTGGGATATTGAAATTATAGAATTTCTGTTTTAATTTGATCGTGCTTTCGTACATTTTAATGTCTAAAGCCATGATGAGTGTGTGATGTACTCGTGTTTTTGACCAATTGAATGGTTTTAAATTGCAGTCTGCATCGCAATCTTTGATATTACAGAGAATTGTGGTTAAATATAGCCCGAATTGTGGTTAAATATAGCCCGAATTGTGGTCGTAGTCTTGTACAGATGTAAAAAGCTTTGAAATTGCGGTTGAGATTGTCTTTGTAGAACTTGAAACCACGATCAATTGTGTAATCTTGTTGGTCTGGTCTTAATTTGCATGTCAGAATACCCAGTTTTAGTTCAGTAGGTAGGTACTTTGCGGATTTACTTTTAAGATGAAGAGCTTGTTTGTGACGTTAGATTAGAAAACAAACGGAAATGTTTGTTGGACACAAAATCCAATATCAACACCTATGTATATACGATTTTCGAGTTTTATATTGTCTTTTCTGAGTTTTATATCTCTCCTTGTTCCAAAACTACACACATCCAAGTTGTATTTTATATAGTGTCGGATACCGTGTTCGACTTTTGTGTTTCTAAATTACATACCTCAAAATCAAATGAGACACTGTTTTCATATTTTTGCATTGGTTATCACTTGTTAGCTTATAAGCTGTTTAGTGTATTGGCGTTACTGCGTTAGTGTCATAACTGCTTAGGATTTTGGAAGTTAGGGTCAGCGGTCACTCATCTTGAAACTAGAGTAAGGTGAGGAAAAGGGAGAGAGAATGTATCATACTTATAATGACTGACCTTATAATCATGAACAAATATATTGAGATAGAAAGTTGCCTCCTTTTGCTCTTTATTGATAGTAGAATATTTGTTCAGTTAGGCTTGCATTCTCTTCCCTCTTGCTCTGTTGTTCAAATTTTTCTTTTGATTTATATTAATGCTGGAGATGAACTTCTGCAGGTGCTAACAGAGAACAGCGGCAGGAGAGCCTTAGAGCTCAAGCTATGAGTACTACCACTCAGGGAAAGTCTCCTGTTAAAACCACTGTGAATCAGAAGAATGATCCTGATCATCTTCTTGTCCTTGTCCATGGTATCTGGTCTAGGTAATGTTGTCTGAATTACTATATTTTTATGTTCATATTTGAGTTAAAGGATAGTATGAGCTGAAAATGGAAAGAAAAATAAATATGCTTAATGTTTCTATGATTATATACAATATTGAAAGTTTCTCTGAGAAGTGAGAGTAAATGATGGCTTTCATTCTCCAGAAACTTTTTTTATTGTTCAATGATTTATAGAAAATCATACTAGCCGGTGTTGTTGGTGGGGGCTCTTAAAAATCATTTCCTTACTACTAACTACACTGCATATGTTTAATTATCTAAAACCTGAGTTCTTTTAATGTTTAATTCAGAGTATATAGATTTTCCATGGCCTAGCCTTAACACAATCAAAACATATTTCCCTAGAAAAGCAAGGCAATGGGCGTGACACATGTTCTTGGCTTAATACTTACTGGAAACTTAATTAGTTGAGGATCCAGGTGTCTAACACTAAAATCTGGATAAATAGGTTTCGTCAGAACTCAGAAGCAATGCACAGTATCTCTAGTAAATGGATGCTAGAAAAGTTCTTTAGTCATTCATTATTGTACTGTTTGTACAGCAAGGGGTGTCTAACAATTGTTCACTTTTTTTCTGCTAATTTTTGCTCTCGAATTTTGCCTCACATAGTTGACTGATGTTTTAACTGACACAGCCCAAGTGACTGGAGTTATACGGAGGCCGAGTTAAAAACGCAGCTTGGAAAAAGCTTTTTAATTTATGGTAACTACATCTTTTTTTACTTATGGTTTCATGCCATATGTTCTGTTTCAACCACATTTCTTTTCTTGATTTCTTTAAATGGGGATTTTTATTTTGAAATGTGCTTGATTATGTTCTGTAGTGTGCAAATGCCTAAAACTCTTTGAAGGTAATGGAAAATGCTTGTTTTGTGTATTCTGCACCAAAACATATTCAAACCTTAACAGGAGAACATTTTTTAAAATCTTGGGATGATTGCTTTACTGTGGTAAACTGACTGAGATGCCTTAGCCAACTCAAAGCTGATCATACTATCTCCCCAGTGCTAAACCCTGTCTGTTTGCTGTGTAATGCATGAGAAAAATTGTGTACTAGTTTAGCCGAAGCTGTAAATGATGAGAAAATTTGTTTGTAGAATTGCTTGTGTATGTGTCAATGTGAAATTAATCTTTAATTGTTTTTTGATAGCCCTGAAAAATTTATTTGATTTCTGCAGCAAGTTCATCAAACGCCTACACTAAGACATTTACTGGGATTGATGAGGCTGGAAAGCGATTAGCTGATGAAGTGAGTCTTGAAGTAGTATATGCAAATTCCTGTCTAAAGTTTAGACCTCAAGAGTCAGTTCTGATAGAATGCAGTCTGTCTTGACTCTTGAATTAGGATGTATAATATAATATTTCCATTTATCACAACAGGTCATGCAAGTTGTAAAGAAGACAAAGAGCCTGAAGCGAATTTCCTTTGTTGCCCATTCTCTTGGAGGCCTCTTTGCTAGATATGCAATTTCTGTTCTTTATTCACCTGATACCTATAATAGTGGCCAACTTGGTGATTCAACGAACTGCGTGATGGAAACTTCACAGAGAACAGACTTTTCAAGAGGGACGATTGCTGGACTTGAACCAATTAATTTTATTACTCTAGCAACTCCACATCTTGGTGTAAGGGGAAAAAAACAAGTATGTTCAGAACAATCAAATTATGGAGCTTTTGTTTTTTTATACATGTTACTATGTTAGTTACATATGGGCTTATATCTGAAAATGCTACGTAGTATTCAACGATTGCAGCTTTAACTTACTCAGATTTTGGGCAATCTATGGAAATTTTAACTCTTAGAAGTCCTACAATTTTTTTGTCATTGAGCGTAGTGTAAATGTTGCTCTAATTTTTTTTCTTCCATTCTTTGCTCAAATTCAATCATTTATTTTCATGATTGCCACAAGAATCTATATTATATGCATTGCCTGATCTCATTTAGATTTTTTACACTGGTCATTGGAGTTTTTACTTTTTTTTTTAATGATTTTTTCTGTTTAATACTCATACTTTACAGCTTCCATTTCTATTTGGTGTTTCAATCCTAGAAAAGCTTGTTGCGCCTATAGCTCCACTTTTTATTGGTCGGACTGGTACTCAGCTTTTCCTTACTGATGGTGAACCCAACAAACCATCCCTTCTTTTGAGAATGGCTTCTGACTGTGAAGATGGAAAGTTCATGTGAGTGAAGGAAGTTTTCTTTTCTGATTACAAATTCCTTTGTTTCAGTTAAGCAATCACGTGCTTATAACATTTTTCTGTTTTGTAGATCTGCACTTGAAGCATTTAGATGTCGTGTTGTTTATGCTAATGTATCATATGATCGTATCCATTCAAAATATTCGTGACACTTATCGGCTCTCTTGTCCTTAATTTGTGTAATTCCTTTAACTTTATATAGATATGGTTGGGTGGCGCACATCCTCTATAAGGAGGGAAACCGAACTTGGTAAGGTGAATATGATAATTTTTCTTCTTCGATTATCTCCTTTTTATGTTGTAGCGGGTAGGTCTCGAATATTAAAAGTAATATTTATTACGATTAATATTAAATATCTGGATAATAATAAAATTAACATATAATAGGATTATGAAATTTGTACTTAGTAGCTGAACTCCATAATGTGGTTAAGTCCCGTATTTAAAAAAACTAAGAGAATTAAGAACTCCTGTAACGCCTGACTATAATGCATTAATTTTCAATAATTTCATAAGCTCTTTTCTACTCTCTCTTGAACATTGCCAGTCTTGACGTGGTCTTCACATTTTGAATCATTGGAATGGTTATATACTTATGGCTGCTGCTGGTATCTCAAATTATATCCATATCTTATGCTTCAAATGTCCCATCATAATTATAAATTCAAAGTAGATATGTCGTTCAATGCAGAACCACAACATGCTGGCTTAAAATAGAGGCCTGTATTTAAAACCGAACATTGTGGAGGAAATTATTAAATGTCAGAAGGGAAAACACCTGAACTATAGAAGTTGAGAATTCAAATATTTATGTGTAGAGTACCTAACATTTTGTATTTGTGCCGACAGCCTCCACGTCAATCGTTGGATGGATACAAGCATGTTGTTGATGTGAAATACTGCCCCCCAGTTCCTTCCGATGGACCTCAATTTCCTCCGGAAGCTGTGAAAGCAAAGGAGACTGCACAGCTTACCCAGAATAATGTAGAATTTCATGAAATTATGGAAGGTGATTACCATAATCAAAACTAACAGAAGATACTCTATTTTACATTTTGACACAATAGTCTAATTGCTAAAATTAACAGAAGATAAATTAATTTACATTGTGAGACACTGCTGTCTTATTGCTAAAACCACTTGATTGCTTTAAACAGAGGAGATGATACGGGGATTACAGCGATTGGGATGGAAAAAAGTTGATGTCAACTTTCACTCAGCAGCCTGGCCTCTCTTTGCTCATAGCAACATCCATGTAATGCATCCTCTGAATCTTCTTTTTGATCATGTTGACATCACTGATATAGTTTATAACATGAGTACTCCTTGGATTTCAGGTGAAAAAGAAGTGGCTTCACAATGCTGGTGTAGGAGTAGTCGCTCACGTTGTTGACAACTTAAAACAGGAGGAAACGTCATCAATTTTACCAACATCATAAAAAATGTTGACCGCATCATTTGTATGTACATATTTGAAATTGAAAAAACAAAATAGAAGTGATTCTTATAACTAAATAAATTAAAATAAACATCAAAAACCTCTTCTAGAGTCAAACAAACTAGATTAAACAAGAAGCACTACAGACATTTGGAAAAGTGGGAATCCTTATTTAGCTTCTGCATGATTGGTACACCCTACAAACTTTAATTTTTTGACATATTGACATGGTTAACAGATTGATCTAGATTTTGCTCTTTGTTGAGCAGAGCTCTAGCTCAGTAACAATTATGCCTATTGCCTGTTTAATGAAGAAAAGGGATTTGAGAAAAGCAACACAAGTTTGTACGGTATACCTTTATTATGTCTGTTAAAATTTAATCATAGAGAAGATAAAATGCCGAATGCAGTTGCTTTGTTGGCGTCTCAAATACTACATTTTAAGGAATGCCATCCCTCCAACTCCATGTTTGCTTGTTGTAACCTTTGAAACATGTTTGTTATGGGAGGAGTTTAAATGGGTTTTATTTGTTTTCCCCCATTCTTACTTTTTGATTTGATTAATTTTATATATCTGAATGTCACTATAAATGTGAAGAAATCATATCATTTTTGGGTCAAATGATTTATGACTGCTATCACGTGTGATACGGAACCAACTTGACCTGAATGACAAGTTATACAATTTCCCTGTGAATAAACAATAGTTTATTCAATTAAAATTAATATCAGACTTTTCTCACAATATATAATAAGGCAAACGTGATTGAGAAATATCATGATACTAAGATTTTGCAAGCCAATTCAAACCTAGCATGAATATGGTTAAGGCATTGTGTCACAAAGGATATAACAGTGAAAGGTGTTTTGTGATGGTGATAATGGATAGTTTTGGTGGCGATGATAATAGTGACGAGTGTAAAATAGTGATGAACATGGAGTGTAAAATAGTGATGAACATGGTGATACGATAGATGTGTCGGGTCGGGTGTGGACAATGAAGGTATCAGGTCGCAGCAGGAGTGTTGGAGATGGCAGGGTGGTGGAGAGTGTGGAGCACTGATAGTGATAACGGGAGTGGTAGAAGTGGTGGAAACGACCAGAGAGTCTCAAACAAAAGTAGAGAGGGGCATATAAACGAGAGTGGCAATGGAGGGTGCAGAGCTACACCATTGAATGAGTGTTACACAACAATTGCTGTATATAGGATGCTAGACTATGGTGTTATCATGTGCCTCGTTGTGGTAATGGAGGTGCCTAATTTTGGCGATGGAATATGCATTGAGCAAAGAGGGCGATGCTAAAAGGTGTTAGGCAGTATCAGCGAAGGGTGATAGGTGTGCTTGGCTCAATGTATGAAAGTATGGTTTTGTATAAAATGGACCAAAAAAAATACTGCTCCTTGATAGATCATAATTATTTATCTTTTGACTTTAGTCTTTAAGGATAAATAAAGATTAATGATATATGTAACTACACTTTCATTCCTGCTATTTCATGACACTCTTGAAAATAATTTATTTATTTTAAAATTGAACTTTTTAGTCATCATTTATAACTTTTATTACAGTTATAGTTTTAGTCATAACATAAAATTATGACACTTAATGATGATTTTTGACATAAAAAATGGGGATTTATGAACCCAATTGTAGAGTTGAAGAAAGAAAAATACCATTTATAGGATAAAAAATTACTATTTTTAGGTTAAAAATCACAAATTTTGGACAAATTATGGATTGAGGCTAAAATTGTACAAAATATGATAATTAATAAATCAAAAAGTTCCATTTTAATAAATATATATATGATAAGATGTTACTAAATAAATGTAATTGTCAGTATATCTATTAGGTTTAATTGAAGCATTTAAAAAAAATTATTTTAACTTAACCAATTATGATTTTATAAATTTATAATTTTTTAAAAGTTTATTATAACTCTAAAACATGTATTTTATCTTAAGAAATCTTACGAAAAAATATTTAAAGGAGTACGCCTAAATTTTTCTTTAATTTAATCGTTAATCATATATATAAATTTTTCAAAGAAAATAGCAATACGGATAAATCAAAACATTTTCATTTTCTAAATTCAAACAAATTTTGTGAGGTTTATAATCCAGAAAATGAAGTTAAAGCGAGGTATTTTCCTTTTTTAAATTCAATTTCGAAATACATCCAAATCATCAATCAAGGGAAAAGTGTAAAAACAAGATACGTTCCTTTTTTGAATTCAATTCAATTCAATTTCAACCCCAATGCTAATCATTTCCAACCGCGCGTTTATAAAAACGAAACCCTCACTCTCACTCACTCACTCGCGCTTCACCCAACTCTCTAGAAACACAATCAAAACCGTTTCGCCAAATTCAAACCTCTTCGATCGGCAATGGCTTCCTCCAATCAAAACTTCGTCTACATCGCTAAGCTCGCTGAACAAGCCGAACGCTACGAAGGTTAGGTTTCATTTCTTGCATTCTTCTTTCCCTTTCGATTTTCCGATTTGATTTTTTTTTTATCCTTTTTGCTTATTGCTTATTATTGTTTGGTTTAGAAATGGTTGATGCGATGAAGAACGTTGCTAAACTTGATGTTGAATTGACGGTTGAAGAGCGAAACCTTCTGGCAGTTGCTTACAAGAATGTAGTTGGAGCACGTAGGGCGTCTTGGAGGATTATTTCCTCCATTGAACAAAGGGAAGAAGCGAAAGGGAACGAGACTAATGTGAATCGGATTAAGCAGTATAGGAAAAAGGTTGAATCAGAGTTGTCTGATATCTGCGCTGATATCATGACTGTAATTGATGATCATCTCATTCCCCATTCTTCTGGTGAATCTCATGTATTTTACTACAAAATGTGAGCCATATGGATTTTGATTCTTTTTGTTTTTTGTTTTTGTTTTTTTCGCCTTGAGTTTTGAATGTCATTGTTTTACTTTCATTGCATTGTAGGAAAGGTGACTACTACCGTTATCTGGCTGAATTTAAGAGTGGTGATGAGAGGAAAGAGGTTGCTGATCAGTCCTTGAAAGCATATCAGGTATGCTACCTCACATTCCTTATGCTTATTCATGCTTGGATTGAATTACTTTACATTCATATTCTTTTTGAATTAAATATATGCAATATATGAATATAAAGATTTCTGCAGGACTTGCCATGTCATATGTTTATTGGGATTACTAATGATTTTATTATTATTTACATTTTCCCTAGAAATCCTGTCCTAGGTGTATTATGTAACAGCCCGATTTTTTTACAAAACGCTAGTGTATTTTTTTTTCTCCTTATAAACAAGTAAATAAATGAATAAATACTTTTGGATAAAATGTTTAAGTCGTAACACGACGACAAAAGCCAACAACACTTAGAACAGCAGAACAGTTTTTGAAATACAAGTCCAAAATATTTAAACTTCTCCAAGTCACCTCAAAAAAATATTACAAGGACCCATAAAAAAGAAAGTCAAGTTGACAGTATAGGTATAGGTACGGTCTTCCCAAAATAAATAAATACAACCACCAAAAGGAAGACACCTAGCCCCTATACAACCACCTAATCTGATCATGCTACAAAAAGTTATACAGACTGGGTGATCTCCACGCGCCCAACACAAAACTCCTGACACAGCTCCGATCAGGCATGACTAACTACCTTCCCCTCTTCAGGGTACTAACCGGTAGGACGGTCTTGAATCTCATATGAGGGCAAAGCCCAGATTTTCACAAAAGTTGTGAAGGTCCAACCGAAATTAACAAATATTACATAGCATTTGAATTTTAAATGCATAAAATCACCCTTCAACTTAGCATGCATCTAGAAAGGGTTTGCATAAGCTAAACATGCATAAACAAGGTTGAAAAATGAAGTTTCGGACAAAATTAGCACATCTGTATTCGAATACAGCACATCTATATTTGAATACAACATTATTTTACAAGTCAAAACCAAAATCCATTCAATTGTATTCGACTACATCCTCTGTGTAGTCGACTACACTTTCGAAAACGCAAGTCAGAAGCAAAAACAGCTCAACTGTATTCGACTACAACCCTGTTGTATTCGAATACAGCTGTAAAAATGACAGATTTTCAGTTTTAAAACACACCAAAGTCATTCAAACACTTTCAACACCTAATCAATCAATCACCAACACCAAATACAACACAATTCACCCACCACAATCAAATACGCATGTACAACCATCATAACACATCAAACATGACTCGCGTGCCAAGCACCCTAATGCAATGCGTATGTACCAATGCATATGACATCGTTCCGTGGCCCATCCAGTCACCACTATCACCATGGCCCATGTGATCACCATGTACTATGAAATGCATTATCTCGTGTTTCATCCGGTCACCACCATCACCATGGCCCATCCGGTCACCATGTACTACGAAATGCATTATCTCGTGGCTCATCCGGTCACCACTATCACCATGACCCATCTTATCACCATGTAAATGCAGCTATTAAAAGATTCTCTATTTTTAATGCTCATTTAACACTAATGATTTTCAAATTTAACACAGAGCATATATATAACGCATATAATTCTCAAATCACATGAAATTGAATTCAAATCACCATATACACCAATCTCATCAATTCACTTTACACAACAACCACACACAAATTGCATTTATTCAAAATCCCACATCTTTAAACATAAAGCGAATTTCAACATTCATGTTATTACCCATGAACACATCAATCACACCAAGCAAAAATTGCCATCACCCACACCTCAAAACTCATTAAATTCAATTGAACCATTTCACCCATAAAATGGATTGAATTCATTTCTCACAAAACTACACCTCAAACCCACCAAAGTTATTTTCCCAAAATTTTCAACCATAACATACCAAATCAAACTCAAAATCGTTAAACATAACTCACCAAATTTCTTTTCCACAACACATAAATCACATTAAATTCCTTTTCCCCAAATTCACACATAAACTCCATCAAATTCAAACTCCACAAATACACATATAGAGTCCTATATGCAAGCTAAAAATTTCGAAGGTGCCCTTACCTCGACGGTAGCTCGAACGGCCGATTACGGCACCGCGATTAAGGTGATATGTGACGCTTCCAAAACTAGTTCACTAGCACCGCAACGTGACAATGAGCAACTTTTTCTTTAGTCACTTCGCGAGAGGAAGCTTAGATCTAGGTGATATGTGAGGTTTTACGTTTGGGGTTTTTGAAAAAAAACAAGAAAGAGGAAGGAGAAGATGGAGTGGTTCGTACGCGGAACAGAGGAAATGTTTATCCTAAACTAACCAATTTCTAACACTCACACACAACCCAACAATTTTGATAAAAATATTTATTCTCATTGCAACTCAATTGACAGGTAAAAATTATTATCAACTCTAGATATTTTTAACGAAACAGTTCGGTAATAAATTCTCCGCAACGTAAATAAATTATTTTTCACCAAATAATTTAAAACGGGACCCACAATTTTTTTTATAGCTTTTAACATTCCAAAATACCAATAAAACTGGTTAAAAAGCCTCAGAATTCAACATCAAACACATCAAAATATAAAAGGTACATTTTAAAATTAAGGGTATTACATATTACATCCATTATAGACTAAAACTTCTAAAAGGTTGATGTATGTAATGAGGAATGTTTGATTAAAATAACTTGTGCTTCGATCTTACTATGTTTCTTACGTACAAAATTTGTGAGCAGAAGTCATTATAATCCCTCGTCTCATTGTTGGTGTCACTTTAAAATGCACATTTTTTAACAACATGAATAGTTATGTTGATTTCTATATAGTAAAATGTGAAGACTGAAATATCTATATTAATTAGAGTGGTTGAAAGTAGTAGTAGTGAAAAAGCTAGGTGGACTGTTTAATTATTGAGAGTATTATTGAAAAAAAAAATAGATATTCTAAAGTGAGAATTATTTGAGATGGAGAAATATTCCAAACATGACATTTATAATGATACTGAGGGAGTAATATACACTTTAAAGGGGTCAGTCTAATGGTTCTTAACAGTAAGACTATACTTATTAAGGATTGAAAGGTGAAGGGAGATGCTAAGCGGTAGTACTTAGTCTTCAGGCATGACATTTATTTGCTATGTTCTATATTTTTCTCAAGACTGATATGTGATTAGTTTTGGTGGTGTGACCTCATTTACATGAAAACCACCATTGAACCAGAGGGAAGTGCCAATTTGTCTATTGAGCTTCTAGAGTATTTTTGCATCTGTTCATGTCAGTCTTGTTGTCTCTTAATAATTATTCATGAAAATAATTGCAGAAAGCTTCAGCTGCTGCCGAGGCTGAGTTACCTCCCACACATCCCGTCAGTCTGGGTTTGGCTTTGAACTTCTCTGTCTTCTATTATGAAATCTTGAACTCTCCTGAAAGGTATGTCTAATATTACCTTCTTACTTGAAGTATGTTACTTCAGTTTTTCTGTGTTCATGCTACGTCAGTCTCTTAAACAAATTTAACACGTTACTCTCTCGTATTTCAGGGCATGTCACCTTGCCAAACAGGCATTTGATGGAGCAATCTCTGAATTGGATTCTCTCGGTGAGGAGTCTTACAAAGACAGCACACTGATCATGCAGCTTCTGAAGGACAACCTCACCTTGTGGACTTCTGACATTCCTGAGGAAGGAGGTAAAATTAGTCTTTTCCTATAACTTTGCTAGTTTGAACCGCCCAGGAAGTGAAATATGTATGAAATGTTTCTTTTAGATTGATAGCACTTGATAATTTCTCTAGTCGGATAGGAGTATGTGTTGAATGTTGATAACATGCTTGTTTCTGATTGTTCTCTCTTTGTCCATGTGATGTTGTTAATAGAATAAGTCGTCCCTTGATAGGGATTCAAACTCCATTTGCATCAGAACAAGATCCAATGAAAGAAATAATGATCAGACTCAGAGAACTAGATCTTATTTTGTTCCATGCAACATCAACATAATTCCTCTCCAAATATTTAATAAAAAGTCCATTTAAATTTTCATAACTTTACTATCCTGAAGAAAAACCAGGGCCTGGCTGTTTTTGTTGAAAAAGTGTCTAAATAACCTGCTTGTTCTACAAACTCAGATAAAGCTGTAAATGATGAATTTTCGTGTTGAAGTAACAAAGCTAAGTAAGAAATTTGATTTCAATTGTCTAATTACTTCATTTTTATAATTGGAATCATCTAAATAAATCTATGGGAACCAAGTACTAACTCATAGGTTTATGATCCTCAATTCCTCATTGCTTCACTGAATCATATGGTGTTGTTGATCATAGTGATAGTTATTTAACTCTAACAAGTTATTAGGGTTGAGTTACTGAATTTTGAATCTAACAAGTGGGGTTTATGTATATCAGATATGTGACTGGAATTTGATTGTAATATTCGGGATGAAATATCTTCATGAACTTCAGCATTGGGTCTTAGTGGTATTATTGTTTGTCTTTAGCGTGTCCTTTTAAATTAGAATTATTTTTTAATTTTTTGTTTATCAGTAAATTACATACTTAGGCCTTTTATTAAGTGATTTTCTATTTTGTTTTTTAGTAAACCTACTTTATTTATCTTAGGCCTTTTATTAAGTGATTTTCTTTGGTTCCCTATCTTCTTCCAGCTAGCTAGTTCTGCTCAAATTTTGTATTTGAGGCTAATACTCATGCAATTAATTTATACAACTGCGTAGAGAAAATAATCTTTGATGTAGCTATGGGATGATCGTATGATCTTATATTCTTCTAGGGCTTAAAACAGTTGCTCCTTTGTGCCAAGGGTGTTTTTTTAATCGCTCCATTCTTATTTCATAGTTCACAAAAAATCTCCTTTAGAGAAATATATGTTGAGAGCATTGTTATGAAAAAAGAAGCAATCTTTTGTCTTAAAGTTAAAAGTCTATGAGCATCCTATACATATCAATAGTAATGCAGCAAAATGTCAAAGTGTTTAGATTGGTTGTTTTGAAATTTGATCTCATCTGTATAATGGTGTACTGTCTGCTATGGTCTATGGCTCAATTTTGCAATTTACTTTCATTTCAAACTTGCCTCAGCTCTTCCTATGCATTTTTTATTTTCCTCTGAACTCTAATCTTTTTACTTTTGGGTCTTTAACCTTCCTTCTATTTGTTATATTGTCCTGGTTCCTGAAGATCCTCTTTTTTTAACAGCTGATGAACAAAAGGTGGAGTCTGCCCGTGCTCCTGCAGGAGACAAGGCAGAGGTATGTAATTGACCCACTTGCGAGATTGTCTTCTGGTTATACTTATACCATAACAAAGTTATTTTTGCAGTAAAGTGATGCAGATTTTACTAGGCGTTTGTGATGTGAATATGAAAGACTAGTCTCTATGCAGCTTCTGTTGGTTTTCTTTTTCCATGTTTTCTAGGTGTAGGAAGTTTATAGCTCACCATTAGGATGTTTTAATTGAAGAGTAAGCCAGTCTCTAGGAGAATTATAAATCCTGGGGCTTTCCTCTTTATTTGACAATAGAATGCAACACCGTCAATGTTGCTTTAGGTTCCGTTTTAGCTACTTGAAACAAATCCATGGTTGGCTGTAACTAAATTGGTGCTTTTATTTTACATGTACTTTTAAAAAAGATAGTCTTAGATTATTTCATCGCTTTACAAGGAAATGATGTTTATTTTAAACTATCGTCAGAGCAAAAAAATAGCAATGATTCTCTTACACCTCTATGGGCACGTGAGAGTGATACAGGTATAAGGAGAAAGAAACGATGAATAAAATCGAAAGTGAAGTTAATAGGTGATGGCGTGAGAATAGTGTCACAAAATCATGACTGCCTATGATGAATTTCCTTTGAATTTTCTCTTACATATTTCTTCATTTCCTTTGACGTCGAGACACAACATGTTTGCCTTAGATTATGAGTCCTCTCTTCTCATACGGAGGTTCGGCAGAAGAAAACCAATTTCTTCAAATAAAATATAAAAATGGTTTTAAAACTGTTATGAAACAGGCTCTTCGCATTTAGAAAGAAAAAAAACTGTAATAAAAGCTTTTAGAAAAAATAGTTTTGAACATGCTTTTACCTTTAGCATACTAAGCATAGTAACTATAAAAAATATACAATATGGATTCAATATTTTTCTTCAAGTTCAGGCTATTATGTATCTCAGCGGTTAGATATATACTATTATAATTAGATATTCTCAGACTATTTAGATTTGGATTATAATGTTTTAGATAACTCGTCTCCTTTGAGATTTCGGAACTAGAAACCGTGTCCTTGCCACTTTCAGAGATAGAGATAATCTTATTCAGATCCATTGTTTTGCGATCATTGATAGTGATGCTCACTATGGTTTTTTGTTTGTTCAACCTCGCTATGGTTATTTTATACTTGTTTTGCACAAATCCAAATCGAACCTGTAAACACTTTCAAGTTTATAAGGAAAATTGTTAAAAGATAAAACGAAGGAAAATTGTTAGTTTTTAGTATAAGTTATCAAATATTCTGTTAAATGGAGTTTCGTTTGGATCAAAATAATGGATTCTATCGAAGTCTTTTCAAGAAAAATCCTTGTCAAAATTATGGATTCTGTCAAATATAGTTTTTAGTATAATGGAAAATCCTTTTGTAAGAATCCACATATCTAAAATAATAAAGAGTTTTTT
>JBBPBP010000002.1:3068197-3086054 GCA_037974735.1 Cicer chorassanicum
GTTCTATGATTTATAAAAATGATCGTTAATTTATTGGTTTAGAAATTAAATGTATCAAAACACATCAATTTATAATTGTACCATAAAAGCTCAATGAGAAACATAGTTAATCTCATTTATTCTGTTTAAAATAAATATTTAAAAATAAATTGTATGGTCCAAATTGCCCTTAATGGGAACATCTTCCATGAAACAAGAGTTATCGAAAAAAAATAAAATCTAACTAATGAAAGAGTATTATAGTAGTAACACTAAACATAGAAGAGTTAGTAATTTTTGCTTATATTCAAGACTTCAAAATATAATTTATTTATTTTTACTTATATCAGCAAAATATATATAGTATCCACAAATTATTGTAATTGTAATAATAGATAAAAAAAAAAAAAGTGGAAATACAAATATAAGAGAGAAGAAGAAGAAGAAGAAAGAAGAGGAAAAGGCCGGGGAACAAAAGCAGCATCACATAGGGCCCATAACATGTCCTCTCAAAAGACCACAAGATGTGATTTTCATCTTTCTCCACTACACTCACAAATTCTTTCACCACCACTTTCATTACCTCTTTCTCACAACTTCTATTAATTCCTTCCAACACTCATATATATCTCACACAACTAGTAATTAAATTATTAATTACAAATTACTTACCATGTCCACCACAATGCAAAACGACGCCGTTCAAGGCTCATCGTCGTCGTCACGACCCAACGGAGCCGATCAACAACCAATCGCAACGGCTCCTTTGAGCCGTTACGAGTCACAAAAAAAACGTGACTGGAACACGTTTGGACAATACTTAAGAAACCAAACACCAGCAGTTTCATTGTCTGAGTGCAACTTCAACCACGTACTTGAATTCCTTCGTTACCTCGACCAATTTGGAAAAACTAAGGTTCACTTACACGGTTGCATATTTTTTGGACAACCCGATCCACCAGCACCGTGCACGTGTCCTTTGAGACAAGCTTGGGGAAGTCTCGATGCACTAATCGGACGGCTTAGAGCAGCTTACGAAGAACACGGTGGATCGCCGGAGAATAATCCGTTTGGTAGCGGAGCTATTCGTGTTTACCTTCGTGAAGTTAAGGAGTGTCAGTCAAAGGCAAGAGGAATTCCTTACACAAAGAAACCGAAGAAAAGGATCAGTCAAATTAAGGGCACTCATAGTAATACTACGTCTAAGTCCTTCAACCAATTAGCTTCTTGAGATTCATGGTAATTTTTTTCATATCAAATTAATAAATACTTGTATGCCTTGTTATATATATATATATATATGCCTTAATTTAAGCTTTATTTAAAATTAAAAAAAAGAAGCTTAATTGATCATTTAAATGAAACTAACTAGCAGCAAGTTACCAAAAAAATGCAACTAATTATATAAGATCAATTGACATAAAGTAACGTTTATAATCATAATAATTTGATGGTTGTGATTGAAGATTAATAGTGTAATTTTTTTTCTTCATTAATCGTATATATAAATTAAGATCCTAATTATGTAGTGATGATTGAAAATTTTGAAGCCATTTTTTTTACTTGAGAGTGGGTAAAAAAGTTAAACATAGATAGAGATAGTTATACAAAACCCTAGGCAGCAGTATACAACAAACCCTAAACTCCAATTTATAAATTGTTGTTGTAAAGAATGATTAACTGGTTGAAACATGTAAGAATAATTTAACAAGAATTAAGGATACCTTCTCTCTATGTGTAATCTTTCTCCTCCTTTTCTTTCTCTCTCCTATCATTCAAGACACTATTATAGTTTCCTAATTAAATACTTCTCAAGGTGCCTAATACTTTATACCAATTTTGGGCCTATTTCTGATTGTGTGAGATTTCTTTTGCTCCCCATATTGGTCATGTGACCTTGAATAATACTAGTGTGCTATATACGTTGCATGTTATTACATACAAATTTACGTAGAACCTAAAAACGTATTTTGTATTTTTAAACCACCAAATACATGTTTTATTTAATAAATGAGTGCTTCTTTAAGACCATTTGTGCTTAGACATTAATGCGATCCATAAATAATTGGGCCACATTAGAGACAAGGTGGAAAAGTTAGCTGGTTTGTCCCTATACTATCAGCACAAACGTTTGGTTTATAGGTGTTCCATGTTTCCATATTTTTAGAATGCTCGTAAACTAGTAGTACTACATATTTTTAGAATGCTAACCATTAGTGTGTGTGTGCGCGCAGAGAAATTAGTTATAGGAAAAGTGACCTTGGAGTTTTCCTTTTTCATTATATATTGATCATTAGATAGTCAATATTGTATCTTAGAAAATGTTATCCAAATAAAAGAAAAAGTGTAAGCACAAATATAGTCTAAAAGAAGAAAGGGAGAACAAATAAAGTTAAATGGCATTTGTCTTCTAGGCAAAAGAAGGGAAACATACACAAATAGAATTTAACATCTTAACTTACCTAATTGTTAATGTGTGTGGACATATATACACCTAAAAATCACATGAATAGATCCCTTATTAAATTTAGAGCGAAGTGATTTTCTCTCACTAGTTCTAATTTGTTCATGTGTTTAATTTATTTTATACTTATGTAATCGACTGTCTCTCTCCTCGTATCTTTCTAAGTTTTCAACGAAAAATATTTTTCATTAGCCGTTTGAGTGTCTATTGTAAGTTAAATCATGTGCATATTTTGAAAATTTAAATGATTTTTTACATGCATGTTTAGAATATTATAAACATATCCTTCACAAAAATTTAAATTTTTTGAACCAAATGTGAATTAAATATAAACTTTTAAGTGTCAAAAAGATCAATAAATAAAAAATAACATAAAATAACGGAAATTTGAACCAATAAATCCAATTTTGATTTTGTTTTTTGTAAAGACTTCTATCATAATATATGAAGTGCATTTGCAAGGTTTGACATTACTCTAATAAAACCTCAACTTATTTTGATTTTTAGAAAGACTAAAATTGACGGAAAATATAGTGGAGACTAAAAGACGAAAAAAAATTATAAGAATTAAAAACAAAATTTTAAAGTTTTATAGACTGAAAATCTATTTTACCCAATATCACACGAAACCAAGATATTACATATTATTCATCATTAAAAGCCATTTTTAAGATATAAGTTAAATTATTTACAGTAGGTATGAGAAAATTGTTCCTTATTTTTTAATAAATCAAATAATTAATGGAAGTTGTTAGATTTAAAAAAAAAAAATTTAATCTGTCACAACTGCTATACTAGACTACAATACAATGATGGATAAAAGTCTAGAATAACCACCATCCCTAGAAACCAACACACCTTATCATACCAAACTGCAAAGAAAAATTGACTATCTAACAAACATGTGCACAATATCAGATTCTATTGGATCTCCAAATACAATAAGTATCATTTACATTCTCTATCACCTTCCTTTGATATAAATTCAGATAAGTCAGAACCCTTTTCAGATGAAATGCTATAATCTTGAATGGATTATCGGGGCAAAGCAGTTCTATAGGTAATATTCCAACACAATCCAAAATTACTTGTTGTATGTTAAAAACAGTTATGGAAAAGAGAAAAAAAAATTATTGTTATTGCATGATAGTAAGAGTTTATAAATTTGTTACTATATATACACAATTTTTATGTCAAATTATCCCTGAATCACATATCAGTGTCAAACCTCTCTTAAAAAATAATTGTGGCATGATGCCATCTATATATGGAATACCAAAATATATAGTATCCTGCATTTAATATAGCATTCAAGTACTCTTTATTTATAAATATATGAAACAAAAGAGAATGAAAGCCATAAGCTTAAGCACAAGTCCTGTTATACAAACAAGGTTTAAATATGCTATTAATTTTATTTTAATCCTTTTAAAATTATTATTTTTATTTAAGTCTCTTCAAAATGCAAATCCCAAGAACAAAAACATAGAAGGAATATATCATGAGTTAATGTGATACGTTTGTAAATAGAGTAAATCGAAACAACCATGCAGCAATACAATCCGAAGTCTTAGTAGTTAATTAGTAGTTTTTTTTTATAAGTAAATGTTACTAAATTAGTTGTTACTTGTTACGTTAGTTTTCCCATCAATTCAGCTACTTGTGCGAAATAAATTAGTAATGTTTGTTTATAAGGATTAATGTCATGTGTTTTTTAAAACGTCTTTGTCCAAACTTATATGTGGTCAATTCGTTGAGCATATCATATTTATCTTTTCATGAGTACTTACATTGAAGAAATAAAAAATAATAAATAGAAAAGTTAAATATTTTATATGATAAAAAGAAGAGTTTAATTGATATGTATTGAGAGTATAACAAGTTTTACACAGAAAATCATAATTATTCATAAGTATGATTTTATAGGTAGTTTTAGTAAAAGTCAAATATTTATACTAATATTGTATATAAATTAAATCCTAAAAAGAATAACTTGATTTGTTAATTACTGAATATTCATTCTCTTATTATTTATTTATTTTCAATTTAATGTAGTAGTTAATTACTAACCCCTACATTATATGGGATGAAAGTTTGATTGCAACATGGAACCTCCAATTAGCACATTTTACACTCACTAACTTCTGACTATCTGTTTGATATTGTTTGCATTCAGGACACAAGATTGACTTACTTGGATTGGAAACTTTACTGCTAGAACAAGAATTATCATCTGCACTTCATGGGACTGAAAATTCATCACAGGAAAATATTGATGGATCCCAATTTGTAAAACAGAACATCACAATAATCTTTTTGTAGCAAGTTTGTTCAGAGAGTAAGTCTTAATTAAATATATGTACAATAATCTTGTAAGTTTATCACATACTAAACGTCATCTTCAAAGTAGAAACGATAATTAAGAATGCTGCTATAGCTTTACAAGTCATATTATTTTCTTTGAGATCTTAAAATATGTAATATGTTGCTGCTTAAGGCATGTTGTGTTGAAAGAGTTGTCTTTAAGATGTCTTTCTAATTCTAACCATGTGCAACATTTTTCTTATAAGAGGTATATATCGATGAATAACTATTAATTTAATGTGATTTTTAACCGATTTCGGTGTTTTTCAAAAATACGCAAAAAGAAAATGACAAGGACTTTTTCAGATGAAAGGGCTTTATGCACATAAAACTCTCGAGAAGAACCTCTCTAGACGAGAATAATTGGGAAGCAACTTTACGTACCTTATGTTTTCACAGTACCTTTAATCCTCTCGAAGTTTATTTTAAAAGGTGTATTTTTTAGTTTTTTATTTCTCTATAGTAAATTGAGATAATAAGAGTTGTTATAATGTTAATTACTTGGTTTAAAGAAGTGGGATCTATATATATATATATTCTCATATAAATGACTATGAGAATAATAAAGTTGAGATGATAAGAATTGTTCAAAATTGTTTCATAAAAACAAATTGTTCAAAATTGTTTCATAAAAACAAATTGTTCAAAATTGATTTTCTTAAATAGAATTTTGATTATTTATTTTTTTATTAAATATTTATTAGGATCTTTTATCTTTTATAAATGATGAATGTCAGTCTTTTTCATCATAACCTTTTCAAACAAGGATATGATTATTCTCATGAAATGTTGAGGTCTAATTTTTAATCATTTGTAAAGTTAAGTGTTCAATTTTAACAAGAATGAGGTAAAAATACAATAAACTCTAATAAATGTCTTTCATTTCAAAGAGTTTACAAATGTTTTAAAGAATGCAATTTTTTTTTCAAGTACAAGTTTATTATTGGAATTAAATAGATGTTTTTTGAAAAAATATTATAGTGTTAACATATTAACATTTGTTAGAAGAAATTTCATATAATTTTTGTTGTAATTATAACAATGACTGAAACCCATCACTTTTAAAAGATAAATAACAAAAGTCAACTAAAAAAATAAGAATAAAATATTAAAATGAATATTAAATGAAAGATTAAAAATATATTTAAGTGAAATTAATTTAAATTCACAGTGCATTTTATATATATATATATATACAACATCCGTCATTGATTTATTCACCATTGTTTGTTGATATTAGTTGCTTTAATGAAGTCGGATCTATTTTCTCGTATCCATTTTGTTGTTTGAAAGGTAAACTTCTGAACAAACTTTCCTGTTCAAAAGTAAACTACTGAAAAATAGTATTAGTGTAGTGAAAAAACAGGAGTCTCTCAAATAATTATATTATATATTTACATAACAAAACAAACTCTTATGTGGACTGGGCAAAGAATCGACAATGAAAATCAATATGAACATAATTTGTTTTTTTTTATTAATTTTTTAAAAAAACTAATCTTCGTTTTGCAAATCTAATTTAAATTTACTGGTTAATATATCATAATATTGAAATACGTTGAATTAACAGTGATCTGTAACAATAGCTTATCGGAGATTGATAGGAACAAACAAAGCGAGGGGATAAAAATGGGAGAACAGCGAACGAGACATATAGAAGAGTTATACATTGGAGCAAATTCTAAGTGGGGGCCCGAATTAGGCTTTAGTACAGTTGCTGAATTAATTTATAAGGACTAATAATAAGATTAAAAGCTAGCTAAAAGAATCCAAAATTACTCTTCCACAAATTTCTATTTAGAGATTCCCTCATGACAGTATCAGCTGAGATATGTACTTTCCCCTGACTATAACCAAAGCAAGATGGCATTCCGAGCAGCATCATCGAACCATCGCCCACTTGGCTAGCTATACATGTCTGCAGCAAAGAACAAGTTTGTCAAAATAGTTCCGCAGAAACAGGAGACATGTTAGTTTTGTGAGGTTCTATCATCAACCAAATTAAATCCTTTCCAATATTGAAAAAAAAAATCATAACGACTATGTTTCACTACTTCAATAGTTGGTCATGAATCTTCAGGTCTGAGGAGAGGAAACATAACTGCATTCAAGCAACTACATAGTTGTTGAAGGCTAAAAACCACATCTTTTTCTAAAAGGAAGAAACACTCATTTTGAGCAGATGGATATATCTTTACATGCAATCATTTGCATCCGAAATGCATAAATGCTTTGAGCAAGAATATATCTACAGAGCTATTGTATCAAGTATTCAAGCGCACAGCAATAAGAAAAATCAATACAGACTATAGAAAAGATATTTCTAAATGCTAACCCTGGATGGTTGGAAACTTGGAATTCTATTCCAATTGGGGAGTTACCTCCATGCTTACCATTTTACAAAATGAAACTTCTCCTTTGTGATACTGGACTAGCAAGTCATGATCAATACAACAGACTTGGATCGATGAGTAGACTAAACCAACTGTTAAGAAATTTTGCTCCTAACTATAAATTGTACTATAATTATATTAAATTATATAAGGTAACTGCAATAGTCAAGAGGATCAAACATAATCAAGACAAGTGACATGAAGCCAATTCAACTGAAAGGAGTGAAAGTCACCAATAACCATATCTACTATTAACTTTCCATCCAAACACTTAATCTTTTCCACGTAGAACCGTACCCAAAGGGTACAGGTCATCACTAAAAAGGAAATATCATCTCTCTTATTTTAAATTGGTTCATATCTTCCTAACTTTTCCAGCCCTCTGACTACTTATCCATACTTAAGAGGAAAAAGAAGAGAATACCTAAATAACTCCTAGTCCTAACTTTGCATTGCAACTCTATACCAATTATGATTATGTTTATTGGATATTTAAGTATGAAGGATCAAAATGTCCCAAATTCATCCCATTGCAAATCCCAATTCCTCTATGCTGAAAGATAGTCTGAGGTATCATGACAATGCTTACGGTGGTGTGAGGCACCTTTACTAACCCCGTGCAGATGATAGACTGTACCAGATTTTAGATTTGCCACTGTCTCTGCCAATCTTTGGCCATGTGGGGAGCTTGTGCAAAATTAACTAATAACTAGAGAGTTAGAATGAAACTGGACTGAACTTGATTTACACACACGTGAAGAGAGAACAACCAGGCCTGTTTTGCTAGGTGAGATCAAATAAATACATGGATCAATCAACGCCACAATATCGTGCCATGTACTAAAGTTAGAGATAAACTTGTCTTCAAATCTCCTTTAATAATCAGGCATATATTTTTCCTTGGCCTCTTTCTCACTACTAGACTATCTTCCTTCTAATCAATACTACTTACAGATGCTTCTATACAAAGAGTTCAAGAAAGGCAATATGGTGTTGTAAAGCTTCTATTGTAGCAACCCTGTCCCTGCCTTCAACTTGCCAGATGTTGATTTCACAACTTGAACCTGTGACCTATAGTCACACGGCAGAAACTCCAACAGGTGCGCTATTAGAGTATAAATCATATGGACTATGGTAGCTAGCTGCAAGCTTTCTAAAAAAAGGCTCAGAGGCATTTTCAGATCCCCACCATGTATATATCATTGGCTATTGCCTTGCAAGTTTCAATATGCAACAATAACAAGAACCGACATCTCCTTCAAAGTTCACAATAACAAGAACTGACATCTCCTTCCAAGTTCATAAGGTCCATTAGTTCATGCCCCAAAACCTTGTAGCTCATTCGCTTGTTCAGCCATTAAGGCATCTAAAAGGTCGTGGGGCCTACATCTAAAGCCACTACCTTCATGCCAGTGTCCCTTAATGCATATTGCGATGTTGCTTGGGGTTCATACCTTGACGAAAGTCACTCTACCTCTGGTGCCTTTTTTTCATTGGAGATAATTCAATATATTGGTGGGCAAAGAAACAGCCTACATCAACCAATAAAGCAGAATATAGAAGCTTGGCACTTGGTGTTTCTTAGAAACTGTGGATAAATTCCCTCCTTGTAGAATTGGTTGTTCAATGATCTTATAGTTTTTTGTTACCATTGCATTAACTCATAACCCTGTCCTTGATGCTCGCACCAAAACATGGAACTTGACATCTTCTTTTCCGTGAGAAGGTCCTTCAAAAATAACTGGGTTATTCATATGCCACACTGTCAGTAATGAGTTGATAACATGACCAAAGCTCTCTCCCAAACTCATTGTGCACATAAATACTCAAAGTTATTAAGCTTAGTCAGATAACTAACTGCTGTGAGTTAGTCAGAGCTAGGCAATAGTTTAGTTTCTCCAGCATGTTTCTCTCTGTCAGTTCCTCCGGCATTGCAGCTTGCTCGTACCTCCCCCACAACTACAAGCTTCGGGCTTCTACTTCTTACCTGTTTGCCGGTGGTTTCTCTACTTGTTTGGACATCATTTGCTCAGCAGATGTTGTTTCGGCCTCCAAATCATTCTTGCAATCTCATCCTTGTCTATTGATAATGATGTTTGACCGATTCCCTTTGGGAAATTTTATCTTTTCATATATTTATATTAAAATATGTTTTATATTTTTAGGAAGACCCTATAGTCAATAGTACGACTCCGCAATGTACAATCTAGACTGTCTTAAGTCAAATCTCAATTTAGACTGCCTCGAATATTGGTGTTCCAAAACTTCCAAAGAGTTTATTCGTCAGATTGTTTACGTCTTGTACTTACAGTAGCATCCTACAATAACAGCTTAAAACTGCACCTCATTTATGAAAGCCAAAACACAGCATGCATGTACCACACGCTATAAAGCACTGACAAAGACATGAACATCAAACACAATACTAACACAAATATGTTGATATTGATAATAATTTTAAAAAATGAATAAATTGAATGTAATCACATGTATCGGTGTCCGACACCAACACGTGTCAAACACTAGACACGAATTCAATCAGAAGTGTCGGTACTGCAAAGACTACACATGTTTCTGCTCTAATTTAGAAAAGCAGAAATGTAGCGCCAATTTAATAAGTATAGATCTATTTCAATAAGGTGAAGAAAAAAACCTGAAATATAACAACAGCCACTTAATACACAGCTAAAAGACACAGCTCTGGAAGTGAGGAACTTCTAACACACTTATGAACTGATAAATAAAATTTAGCCAGACCTATGACTCATTTGTATGCAAAAGTTACTGTGAAATACATAAATCTATAATTCAAAACACCAATTTAGACCACCAAACACCAATTCAGCCTTGATTTCATAATATATTAAACTTACTACTGTAATACAAATCAGAAATCCATACATATAAGAACAACAAGGTCACTACATAACGTACTATGTGCAATAGATTATTCATAATTGAGTCAATCTCGCAGGCATAAAAATAATAGCATTCAACACAACAAATACAGAAGTGGTGTCTCAGAAACAATTTGTGGTAGCAAAAAACAGATTATGAAATAATCAGTCAATTGTGAACATCATAGTTAATAGATTTCAAATAAAATTAAAGGTCTAGCTAAAAATACTTGTTAAAGAAACAAAATATAGAAAGGAAAATATTGTGAATCACGGCATTTAATGCATTATTAATTTCAAAAGCTGCACTTTCCATTAAAAACCTTCAACTTTTTATTCCTTAATCAGTGTCCTTTAGACATTAGTTAGCATTTGGCTTATTGCAATATAGGTACAGGACACAAAATTAAAGCACAAAAGTCTGAATATTTGTTACTCAATAAAATATGAGAACAAATGAGCAGGATGGCATCTAGCAAACCCCTGGGTTTACTGCCAAAATTGCTATTGTTATGTGTGCCAACAGCCAACCACACAAACATGAAACACACCCTTGCAGATCAGCTTATACTCTTTCTGATTATGCATCAAAAAGACACCCTTGAAGTTCTAAAGTTTGAAGGACTAGCAAGACTTTTTGCATAGAAAAAAGTTCATAGAGTATTGTTTCATCATAAACTATGAAGAACTCTCCAAAACATAGTACTGGTGCACCACATGCTAGTATATTTAATTGCATAACCACAAGAAACAACCAATTCATTGCACACCTATAATTCACAAACAACACAGAAAAACAATTTCCATTCCCCTAAATCCCAAAATAACAACTGATTAAAGCATCCCCTTGTGACCCTTGGGTCCAAAAGCCCTATCATGCATAACATCATTCATTCATTGAAAAACAAAAGACTCAATAGTACAGTATGTTATCAAATCAAGCCAAAAAGGGAAAAGCAATTAAAAAGCTGAAATTAATTTTATATCTCACCATTAGACCCAGATCGTTTTCCACGCTTAATTCTCTCCAGCTGAACTTGTGTATCCATAAACATCTTCATCCTCTGAACTTCAAGATCTTTAGCAAACTGCATCCTTTGTTTCTCCAAATCCACCATCTGCCTCAGTTTCTGTCCCTCCACTCTTTCATACATTTCACCGAATTTTTCTATCGCCTTCGCCAACCTCTTCATTCCTTCCCTCTCCTTATCTCCTTCCTCCACTTCACTTCCCCTCCCTTCTTCTTCGTGTTCTTGTTCTTCCACTTCCACTTCCTCTTCCTCTTCTACTTCCTCCTCTTCTTCTTCTTCCTCTTCCTCATCGGCCTCTGCAGCAGCAGCCGCAGCCGCTACCGCTGAATAATTCCTCCTAAAGTAACCATTATCCATCACCGTCGCATGAGATCGCTTCTGCGGAAGCGCCACGGCGGTCGGTGGCACGGAAATCGCAGGTAAGGAAGGATGGAATTTACGATGAGGTAACAAAGGGAGAGCGACCGGCGGCGACGGCGATGGCGAAGAGGAAGATTTTTTCGCACTGAAATTAGGTCCGATCAAAGCGTCTAATCGTTCGAAGAAAGGCCAAGAGGAAGAAACGGCACCGTTGGAAGACGAAACCCTAGCTTTCTCGATCTTATACTTCTTCTTGATTGTATCGATTCGATTTTTACACTGAACATCGGTACGATGAGTCTTCTTAGTGTGACCGTGAAGAGCGTTAACGGCGTCGGCGACATCTTGCCAATCTTTCTGACGGAGGTTACCACGGTTAAGTTCGAGGTAACGGCGACCCCATGCATCTACAAGAGTAGATGAGGCTTCTTCAGACCAGCAATCCTCGCGAACGGGGACAGGGCGTGACGGCGGTGTGAGTGAATCGTGAAAGTCCGGCATCGGAGAAAAGAGGGAAATTAGGGTTGAATGATGAGAGAGAAAAGGGAAGGGAAAGAGAGAGAAAGATAGAAAGAGAAAGAGAAACGGCGGAAGGAAAACAAAGGCGAAAGAATGGGATAATACGGTACGGTCGCCGGGAAGGGGCGCGTGTTGTTGGGGGAACCCCCAGTGTATGTGGCTCGCTCATCATCGGCTCGGCTTCTATCGGAAGCCCAAAACATTTTTTTAAAAAAAATCAAAAATTAAGAGTAAATTAGATTAAAACCCATGCAAAACATATAATTTTTTTAATATATTCTATAATATTATGCATATAATTTGACAACAATTCAAATAAATTTTCACGATTTTGTTCTTTTTGGATGTATGATGGATTGAAGCGGGTATATATTATTTATAAATATAAATACTGCTTAAAAAATATGTTTGACATAATTTTTTTCTAGTACCGTAATAATTTATTATTTTGTACAAAAAAAATAACAATTTATTATTTAAAAAAAATAAAAATATATTTTTATATTTAACTATACAAATGAAATCCAATATTTTAGAGAGAATACAAATTTTTGCTTTAAATCCATATCTACAAGGGTATAATAAGAAGAAATAGAAAAAGATACGTTAAAATAATATAAATTGAATTTAAAGTACTTTATACTTCAATAACGAACTTTTGACATAATTTTAAATCATATCCTTCTATATAGTTTAAATATTAATTTTAGTTATATAAGTGATGCGAGATAGATTTTTATAATTTATAGATCTCACTAAAAATAGTTATTTTTCATTAAAAGATGTTATTTTTCTGTAATGATATTATGTAATATTTAATTTGAATGAAATTAAATAATTATAGAAACTAAAATGTGGGATAGTCAAGTGTTTCACTTTTTGATTCGATATGTATAAAGGTGATGTGATAAAAAAGTGTAATTATCATCATATAATATTGTATAACTTATTCATTTTTATTTTATTTTAGAAGATATGCAAAACTTCACCATAATTAACTCACACAATTGTGAGGTCTCGAGTTTGAACTCGGAACAAGACCTTCAACCTAACAATATTCACATTTGTCAGTTGAGTTAGGGTTTAAGAATGTATAACTTATTCATATCATCACTAAAATTTAAGAGGTGTATATTAAGTGTTAGAAAACATTTTTCAAGTTTCAACACGTATCCGACAAATACACTGAATGACACATAATATACTATGTAGTAAAATATATCAAAACATATAAATAATTGATCATAAATATATCAAAACATATAAATAGAATTAAAACTCAAATATGTAAACTAAAAAAATATAAAAATTCTCCCACTTTTTGCTTATCTAAAAGAAAAAAATTGAAAGCATGTAAATGAACATATAAAGAGTGGCTTAGAGACCTAATCATTGTGTGTAGACCCATATATATGTATGAATTATTATTTTAAAGCTTTTTCCAAAAAAAAATTATTTTTTAAAATATATGCTTCACATTAATTTTCACGGGTTCAATTTTTTTCACTAAGTACAAATTATTTATTTTTGATATTTTCATCCACTCAATTTAACTTTAAATGTATTTGTATTTTAAAACATATAATTTATTTTTGAAAATTATACACTATAACTAATATTTATACTCCATATTTTATCCAAACTACCTATTTTATTCTTTTTATTTTTTTGAAAACCTCTTATTAATAATGTTGTGCATGATATAATGAATAAAAAAAGTTGCAGCTTTAGAAAAATTGGCACAACTAAAGGAGGATGAGATGGAGTTCATCATAAAAGATACATCCATAATAAGTGAGAGGCAACTTCAAGTTCATGAAAATAATTGTAATAAACTTTAAAAAAAAGTATGGATTTTAGTTAAGATAATGTTGTAGTTTTTTTTTTTAAAAAAAAAAAATGGGATATCATGTAAAATGACTATTAGTGTTACTTTAATTAATAATAATTTCATGTTTCTCAAACTAACAGTTATTCAAACTAGCAATTAGTCAAATTAGCAATTATTAAAACTAGTCGTTAATCAAACTAGCTGTTAGTCAAATTAGCAATTGTTAAAACTAGTCGTTAATCACACTAGTCGTTAGTCAAATTAGCAATTGTTAAAACTAACCGTTATTCAAACTAGCCGTTATTCATTTAACATTATATATATACTCTCATTCTTTAAAAAAAAAATATAAATCTTCTCACACTCTTATATTTTTTATCAAGTTTTTCATTATCTTTCCTCAATCATCTAATGGGTCCAACAAATTCGAAAGAACTCAATAAATTCTTCTGAGAGTTGATAAAATATGAATTTGTGGACAACATTGACGAGGAACTATTGATGTCAATGTTTGAAAGGCAACAACAATTCAATAGTTCTACTAGGCACAGGCGAAGAAAACCAATGATAGATCGAAATCATGAAGAAGGGCATACTTGATTGTTGAACAACTACTTCTCTGAAAATCCAGTATACACAAGTGCTCAATTCCGATGACGATTTCGAATGCATGGACACGTGTTTCTTCGAATTGTAACTACACTTGGAAATCACGATGAGTATTTTCAAATAAGGGTCGATGCAACTGGTAAATGGGTCTTTCACCATTGCAGAAATGCACTGCTGCTATTCGTATATTGGCATATGGATCTCCCGGTGATAGTGTAGATGAATATGTTCAAATTGAAGAGAGAACTGCAAATGAGTCCTTAGAGAGATTTGTAAAAGGCGTGAAAGAGATGTTTGGAGTTGAATACTTGAGAAGACCCAACAACAATGATATTAATCGCTTATTGCAAATGGGGGAGGCTCGTGGCTTTCCATGTATGTTAGGTTATATTGATTGTATGTACTGGGAATAGAAAATTTGTTCGATTGCTTGGAAAGACCAGTTTTGTCGAGGTGATCATGGTAAACTCACGATCATGCTTGAAGCAGTGGCATCACAAGACTTGTGGATTTGGCATGCATTTTTTGACATTGCAGGTTCCAATAATGACATTAATGTGTTAAACCAGTCCAATGTGTTTAACGATGTTTTGGAAGGACACGGTACTAAAGTGCAATATACAGTTAACAAAACTTCATATAATATGGGATACTATCTAGCAGATGACATCTATTCCGAGTGGGCTACATTTGTCAAGACAATCCCAATGCCACAAGGAGATAAGAGAAAATTATTTTCCCAAAAACAACAATCAACTAGAAAGGATGTGGAGCGAACATTTGGAGTGCTCCAATCTATATTTGCAACTACACGTGGTTCAGCTCGTGCTTGGCACATGAAAATCCTTAAACATACAATATATGCATGCATCATATTGCATAACATGATCGTTGAAGACGAACACCACACATATGGTGGTGATTTTGATTACTCTTATGATAACATGGATAGTAACGTCTCAACAACTGAAACACGTAATGGTCCTCATCCTAATCTTGTAACAGAATTACAAATGAGAGCAAGTATCTGTGAAAAACGAGGTCATCAACAACTTCAAACAGATTTAGTAGAGCATATTTGGGAGCGCTTTGGATATGAGAATAACGAAATTTAAATTTATTATTTACTTTTATCATTTTTAATCATTTATGTCATGTATTTAACATTTAATTTTTATTATTGTTATAAAAAATTAAAATTCAATTTTATTTTAAATTTAAATTAAAATAATGTATAATAATATTAATTAAAATATTTAAATTAATATTTTAAGTTATAATAAAATTAAATATAAATAAAATATTAATGTATGAATTAAAGTTGTTGTAATATGATTGTTAAGACTTAAATCGTTTGAGTAAAAAATGAATGGGTTGATAATGTGCCACAGTAAACTCTTAATCCCTATTTAATGAATGCATATTGAATTAAACGTTGAAACTGCTCTCATAACTTTACTCTCTTTAACAAAACCGCAATAACATAACTGTGATGACAGACAATCTAAAAGATAAGTTTTTAGCAATAAACTATGTTCAAATTTTAATATTTATCTTCGTACTATAAAAAAAAGAAACTCCGGTAATTAATATTACAAGCTAAGAGAATGTGAGTGGTTTAATTTTGTTGGTGAAGTTTGTATAGTGAGATGAAGTAATGGCGGAATAGACAAAGGTAGAGAGTACAGAGAGAAGATTCAGACAAGCAAGTTAATGAATTCACCCGATAGCACTGATTACATTGACACACTCATATACAATAAGTTAGATGGAAAAATATTAATGTGAAAATTAATGTGTCTCTCAAATGTAATTGTCATGGACTAATTTGTTTATTATATTTCGTTACAAAAATATTGTATTGTTTATTATATTTTGTTATGAATTAAATTGTGTCATGTCAAATCTATTAAGAACTAATTTAGATATTTAATTAGTTTTAAATAAAAAAACCGCATATATGCGTTTGGATCATCTGAAATCAGAATCAGCACAAGAACCATGAGCTTCTCTCAAGGTTCAATCATCTGCCATTCAACCAATCCACAAGATAAGTCAAACTCAAATATGTTGTAATCAATCACCTTTACAGGATGCCATGGCCACTAGCTACTATAACCTTATAATTGCTTAACTCATGATTATACCAAATTGCTTAAAGGCATATATATCCCACAAATAATTTAGTGTAAAGTAGCAAACCATCATTGCATATTAGAAATGTGGTGTAAAGTAAGCACTTTGGTGTGGCTACTTTCAATTCCTTCAAACCTCAAACTCGTCTACTTTGGTCTTTTCATATTGTTTATCCTTCAATTTTGTGGGGAAAGTACACAGTGGCTTTACACTGCATAATACTCATTGGTGAATCTGTACACCTTCATTTGGGTGACCCCAAAGTTTTTTTTTTTTTTTTTGTATACGTAAACATCACATGTTAACGAGTATTTTAAAGATATTTGTTATAAATACTCCATTTAAAAATTTTAAGACATTAAAAATACATATCTTAATTTTTTTTTAAATGTTTAACAAGTATCTCAAATATATTAGTTAGTATTTTCTTTTTAAACAAAGTTATATCTTCTTGAAATATTTATTTAATGAAAAAGATAATTTCACCACTAGATAGAATGTCAATGTGTAAAAAACATTGCATAAAAAAAGTGAAAGTGAGATATATGAACAATGATGTGATTTTAGTTAATATTTGTTGAAAGAGATTTTAATGATTAAATATTATTATAATTTTTGCAATGATTATAAATTATTGAAAAAATGATTAATATTCCATCGTTTATAAAAGTAAAAGACGAAAAGAAAAACTAAAGAATCAACGCAAATATCAAGGAAACGATAAAGAATAAATATAAGTCTAAACAAATTATACCAAAAAATATATATACGTGAAAAAAAAATGAACACATGGAATTTAATTCTGTGAAGGATAAGAACTTATATCATAAGGGTATGGAAAGTGATGGAAGCATTATGTCATGCTCTGGTGTTAAAGAATGACAGACACCAAATGAATATAGAACAAAACAGAACACAATTGTTTTTTCCGTGTGTGAATTGGGGAATAACAGTGATCAACGAAATGAAATACTCCAATGGTAGCTAGCAACAGCATAACATGGACCATGTCTCAATCACATTCTATTATCATTATCCAATACAGATTTCCAATCATTTTTTATCTTTCCATTCTTCAACTCCGAACCTTCCTTCATCAAAGAATTAAAAACCAAAACAAATTCAAACTCTTTACACACTTCTTGTCTTATCCCTTTCCTGAAATATTACAAATTTATAACACCCTTTTGATCAATTACATACCCCCTTCTAACTAAACAGTGATGAACACAACCTCAAAATCATAACAAAAAACTTCAAAAGCAAAAAAAAAA
>JBBPBP010000002.1:3086121-3096669 GCA_037974735.1 Cicer chorassanicum
AAAAAAAAAAAAAAAAAAGTAGCATCCAATTACATCAACCTCTTACATGTATATGATCTACAAATTTAGTTTCAACTTTCAAAATAATATCTTCCTTCAAATCAACAACATAATTATAAACTCTTTTCAGACCTTGAGTTTTAACACAGACTAAACGATCGATTTATTTTTTTCATTTATAATAAATAAAAAAATAAACTTTACTAGTATGTTCTTAAAAAAAGAAAAGTAAATTGATGGTTGAAAATATATTTAATTTAATAAAACATTAAAAGTATAATACATTGATATGGAATTGAAGAAAGAAATTCAAACCGTTAAAGATGATTTGGTGACTCAGAAATGCTTTCCAAGTGAGGTCTCCAAACAGCAACACGTCCTCTTCTTCTCTCTCTCTGACTAGAAACCTTTTCAGACAAAATCTCAGTCAAGTATTGATCAGAAGAAACAACAATGGTAGCAGCAGCACTGTTCCCTATGTTGTTGTTAATTCTTCGATTGTTGTTTATTATTCTCTCGTTATGTTCCTTTCTCTTCTTCTTACCCGAAGAGTTTTTACCGCGGTGATTTTTCTCCGGAGGCGGTGAAGGTATCGGCATAAGAAAGTAAATCTTACCGCGTTGAAGGTCAGCATCGGGAGGAACAACAACGATCTTAGGAACGACACCGTCTTGTGTTGAAGGTGAAGAAGGTTTCTTGAGAACATGTTTTGGATATGCTTTCATGATTTCACTTGCTTTGATGCTTCCACTGATTTCTTCTACACGACCGTTACAGTGTACTATTCGAATCACGTCAAGTGCTCCACATGGTAGAATGCAAGATATGCAACACCTTATGCTGTTTCTCATCACTTCTCTCTCTTTTTCTATGTTTACATCAATTAATCTCATAAAGAGAGAGATTAGAGTGTGTAAATATAAGAGAGATTCATTTCGAGAATGTGTTGTATTCTGTTCGCTGTTTTTTTTCTCTTCCTCTGTTTTAGTTAATGGAGTGGGAATCAGTCACTTAAAAAATAATAATTTGATTTCTACCAAATTGATGCATTTTATTATTTTCTTTATACCAAACCTTTTTTGTCCTTTAAACCAATTGATTGGATGCAAATAGATAATGTGCTTTTATTATATTCGAATTGATGGG
Source organism: Cicer chorassanicum (assembly GCA_037974735.1). Classification (NCBI taxonomy): domain Eukaryota; kingdom Viridiplantae; phylum Streptophyta; class Magnoliopsida; order Fabales; family Fabaceae; genus Cicer; species Cicer chorassanicum. The sequence goes on from JBBPBP010000002.1 coordinate 3,087,268, forward strand.
ATAGTTATCGAGTTTTATCCCTATTAAAATATATGTTTTAGTCTAAATTCGAATTATTAGAGCAATTTCTTTTAGACATTAAAGTTTAAGAAAGATTAAGAAAGAAAGAAAAAATCTCTTAATTGTACTTTATTTTATCTTTAAATCAAATGATTGAATGTAAATCTCTTAATTGTACTTTATTTTCTCTTTAAATCAAATGATTGAATGTAATTAGATATAATAAATATTTTTCAACTATAAGAAATCTTTACCGCAATGTTGGATGTGTATCTCTCAATTAGAAAAATGAAAATGTCATTTAGTGGTTGTGATTGCGGTCAAGTGGTCTAGAATGAATGCATAGGTGAGGTCAAGTGGTCTAGAATGAATGCATAGGTGAGCTATCACGGTCATCACCATTGAATTCTCTCTTCCATCTTGTGGTCACGATTGAAGATCTATGTGAGTTACAATGGATTGCCACTTCGAATTCCATCCTTGTAGACGACTTATCCTAATTCTAAAAAAGTTCAATTGCACTATTTGATTGCGTTGGATCAGTCGTAATTTATGTCGGGTTAAATTTTATTGATCAGTCGAAATTTATGTCGGGTTAAACTTTATTGATGTCTTGCTGAAATATTATAGTTTAACTTATTTTTGAACCAAAATTTGAATTAATAGAGTATTTTTTTTTAATCAAATGGTAAAGAAAAATCTCTTAATTAATTTTTTTGTTTTGTTTATGTTTTAATGAAAGGGAGGAATATATTGATTATTTTCCCTATGCTAGATAGCTTTGGGATGAAATTGATGGTATGAATAATTAAAATGGAAAAAACACTCTGTAGTTTGGCTTTTGATTGATTATTATTTAGGGTCCCTTAATCTTGCTCATCTCTTGACCCTGACCACACACACACACAAACTCTTTCTAAATAGTTGTATTGGGTTAGGAATGGAAGGTTGGGATACTCATAAGCGACACATGCTTGTAGTGAATGATGGGGACTGTTTAGCAAACAAAAAACTTTGAACCTTTTGATAGGGCTGTCACTAGATGTGCGTGTATCAATCAATGGTTGACACTTGTCGGCCAATAATGAAAGTTTACACCAAGTTTAGGTGATGTAGGGTCAATGTGAGAGAGAATAAATATGGAATGGGATAAAAGGGGGCTGTGAAAATTAGATGAATTGAGGAGGAGATCTTCTTTTGAGGGGTTTGTGAATTGTGACGATCTTTCAATTTTCCCAAGCATGATCATGTGGGTTGTGGTTTTCATTGGAAAGTGAAGTTTGATGGATTTCACACTTTATTATATCTGATGGAGTTTAGGTTTGTGAAGTGCTTTAATTTGACTAAAGTAAAGGTGTTTGTCTACTAGCTATACCAAGCTAAATCAACCATAGTTGTTCACATGCTCTTTTCAAAACCCTTTCACAATATTCTTTCTTTTTATTTTTTTGGAAAAACACAATATTCTCTCTTTTCATACATGGTATGTATCATTTTGGTCATATTAATTTCTTTTAGTACCATATAATTTGTTTCACTTCATTTTTTTTTCATTTTTAAGTGTTTTTTTTTAATTTTTATTTTTTTTTTCATTTTTAAATTTCAAATTAGTATTAATTGTTGTTTTTTCAGAAATATTCTTTAATATTTATTATAGATAGAGAAATATGTATAATAAAATAATAAATAGTTAAAAATATTATAGATAAATAATTCTATAAAAAAAAATAACAAAATTTATTAAAGTATCTTCAATAATGAACCATGAACCAATTTAACTTGTTGAAGTGTACCATTGAGCCACATAATTCTAAAGTAACTCATGTAATTTTTACTACAAAACCGTGAACTTCAAAAAATCCAAAATAGATCTCATAATTTATGTCATATGTATTTTGAAATCTACTTATTAATATTTTAATTTACTTTTACTTTTAATTTTAATTTTTTTCAATTTAAAATATTAATTAAAGTATTTCAATTAATATTTCCAATAAATTTGAAAATAAAAAAGTAAATTTTAATTTTTCTTCCTTTTCTATTTGATGTTAATTTTTGATGATTTGGGTGGTTTTCTCTTTTGGTTGTATCAAATTTTTTTATTAAAAAATGATTGATTTGTCTCATGAAGTTGTTGTTTTAGGAATAAATTGTATTCTACTGTACCAGACTCTAATCGTAAATTGCTGTAAAATTCAATTTGTCCTTCTACGAATCGAGAAAAAAATCTCCCGTTAGAGATGCTATTAACGTTCTTTGACGGAGTTATTTTTTATTTTATGTTTTGAAATTTTAGAAAATCTAAATTAGTTAATAATTATTGACAAGAAAAGACAATTGTTTCAAATCATACATGTTGTACAATTTTCTATGTTCAACAATACAGCCACGAGAGGATGGGTGGGCAATATATTAGATGAATATACATGGCAATCTAAGATTGGGGTAGCAGGCAACAGGATGAGTACTATTGGCTATTATATAGTAGTATTCTTCTATCCATTATTACCACACGGCTAATTCATTCATTAATGGTCCTTTTGGGTAGAATTACATAAAATAATTAGTTTTCCAATCAAACTAATTCTATATCTATAATCGACTTTTAAAAATTAAATCTTTAGACTGTGAGTTTTAATTAATCTATATATTTTTGATATAGTTATTTATTTTTTTAACCGATTGTTAATTTAGATGTCTATAGATATATATATATCATGAGCAAATAAAATTATAATTTTTTACAATTTATTTTACATTTTTTTGAAACAAGAAATTATTTTTCAAACAAATTTTTTGTAAAATAAAATTAAAATTTTTGTATTTATTTTTTAAAAATTATAGTTTAATGCCGTCGATATAATTTGTATAGTTAATATCATGTTGACTGACCTATGTGGTCCTCATCATAATTCAATATCCAAAATAGAGATTTTTCCAAAACGACGACAGGCAGTTAAAAGTATTATTTGGAAGATTTAATTGGTGGTTAATTTATAGTAGTAGTTGTCCCATCTCTAATGTGGCCCTTGCAATTAATAGGTACAGGTGTAGATGTTAGTGGGAACATGTGAAGTAAGGATGGGTGGGACGAAATTAAAGTTAGGGCTTTGATATTCTTCTATTTATGCGGACCCGTACGAATAGAATATAGAGTGCTCAGTTAACTTCTTATTGGGGTCATGAACTCAACTCATATGTTTCCTTCAACCTCAAGGAGGACGAAATCACTGCATAACAATTTATCACAATATATGCAAATTGGATCCATGTGCCGAAACAAGAGAGAAAGAGAAGAAAATTTGAAAACAAAAGAGAGTGAATTTAATGTAGTGGGTCTAAATTTTAAATTAAATATATGAATTTTTTTTTTTTTGGTGAAAGAGTGCAGTAGATTAATTCATTCGTAATAATTTTTTAACAAAGGTCAATTAAGAGTAGTGTAGATTTAGTGGATTATTATTGTATGTTTGGACGAGAGAATTTTATGATAATATAATGTTTAGGGTAGTTTAAATTTTTAATATAAATTATTTTGTTTGAATAACAAATTTGAGAAATTTTTAAAATTAATGAATTTGGTTTGAAAATTAAATTAAGAAAGTTTCTTACACTAAAAAAATTAAGATAATTTCAAATATCATTTAAAATTGAGAGTTTAAAAGGCGGACCCTATATATTTTAAAAAATTGGTCCCAATGTTTTTTTCCCCAAAATTTGCTTATGGATATTTATAAGTTTTCAAATTTTGTAAATTGGTCTCTCAAGTTTTTAAAATGATATTTTTAACCCTTATTTTTTATATGAACCAATTTTCTTTTTATATTTCTATTTTTGCCTCAATTTTTTTTAATATTTATTAAAAAAGTGACTTAGTTTTTTTAAAAAAAAGCAATTGTTCTATCTAGAAATATACATATATATAAAGAAAAAAATTTGAATTACTTAAAATTTTAAAATTTTCAATAATTTCATTCCAACATTCACTTAGTCTTTTTAGCCATTGTATTGTCCAAAAAGTCATGATTTAATGAACTCAATGCCTTGGCCTTTATATACAAGAGAAAGTTCACAACATCTATTACAATGAATAATCATACATTTTAAAGACAAAAAAGATCATTAACTCACCAATTTGCAAAGACAAAGTTTAAATTCCTACCCTCCTTCTTAATGAACCAAGACCAAAACACCTTTTTGATGTTACCTACCACATTCTCCAAATTTGCCACATCACATATACATTGAACAAAAGGTGTTTCTTTCCAATCAAATGCACCAAGTAGTAGCTAACCACACTAAATGGAAAACTTCAATTCCATTATTTTTTTTTTCACCAAAGAATTAAACAATAAGAAATTACCTACCATTTCACTCTCCAAATCCACAAGATATCAATCAAGCAAATTGAAAATGCACCTCAAAATCCCTATTGTAAATTTGCACGAAAAGAATAAATGATTATGAATTTCAATTTCATCAAAGTATAAAACACGACTTTGTTGAAAAACATCAAAAGTTCTATTAGTAGCTAAAAATCATGTTCTAACTGTTGTACATGATTATACTCACACTACTATGTTTAAGATTGTGTCCACCATTGCTCGCCTAACATTCTCACGTTTTGCAACCTCTTATGTTGCACATGTGCATTTTTTCCTCTCTCTTCATTGCAATTCTTTAAAAAATAGTCGCCTCATCCATATCTATTTGTTTCTCACTTTATTAAGTTCAAAACCACAAGAAAATCAGTGTCATACCACATTTGAATCTTATTTGACTTAGTAGTTGAAACTATCAAATTGAATTTTACGTGATTGAGAAAGACTCAACTTTGTTGTCATCTACTAGCTTTGGATTCACATATAATGGTCATGATTACTTATATTTTGACTTATCTTAAATTCGATCGTTTATATTATGACTAAACTTTGATATATTTTTTTACTTATAATAACAGTGATCAGATAAAATAGTTTTAAACTCATAATACAATACAATATAGTCCATTGCAAAAATTAAAGAAGCATGAAATATACGTCTATTTATACCTGATTCTAGCTTTAATATTCCACGCACTAGTTGTCGAAAATAAAAAAGGAAAGTGACATTTTTCAAGCCCAAGAAAAATATTGGCCAGTAAACAATAATTGATTGGAAAATCATAGTCGTTACCGACCAAATAAAAAATCACAACCGTTTGTTAGTGGACAATTTTAGAGTCTCTCAATTTTATTTTTTTTGACTTCTTATAGTCTCTCAATTTTCCAAAAGGACATATCATATATGATATGATTTTAGAATTTTATTTTGTTGAGGAAATATAACTTTTAGAATTTACAATTTAGTATTTTGGAAAGCAGAGAGATCTCGAGCATTATTAATAAGACTGGTTTGAAAGGCTCCAAATCCAGCAAGCTGAATCCAATCAAAGTCATTCAAAAATCAAGGTATTATTCATAATTGGTTGCCCTACAACCAACTTTTTTATTTTATGGTCAGCTACTCTTCCATTCATAAAGTTTAAAGAAAATAAAAATTGGTAATACTTTTGTCTATAAATGTGTGTGGATATATAAAGAACAAACTCCCAAAAGAAAATAATAAGGAAAAAGGACAAGAATGCAACAACCAAGATCATCATGAACTTTTAGCACATTCAAATTGTTATTACTTAGTAGTAAGAAATTTCAACGGTTGGAATTCAAATGCTAATATATAGCAATAGGAGAAAAGGATGTGCAAGGATAGCGATGTGGGCATGTCAACCATTTTTACTTGCCCCTGAATTAAATTCTTAAATTAATTCATGATATTGAGATTATTGAATGCTTAAAACCACAAGAAAAACAATTGGACGGTTTTTACCTGAGGGTCACATCAGATTGGTAGAAGACTTTAAATGTTGATCGAGTGTCTTATTTATTCATAATATTTCTTTTAATACACAGAAAAAATGCAGATAAAAAAAACACCAATTGAAATTTTTAAATTAGATGATTTAAATTTAAATTCAATATTTTAAATTATAAAACAAAAATTAAAATCAAGAATTTTTAAACCATCACATATTGTTCAATTGTAATTACTGCTTGAGTGTGTTTACTTCACGAACTCACTTAGTGAGGTGAATATAATTTCCAAAACAACATAGAAATTATAAAAGGAGAATAATTTGGTCTCTTTATTTTGCATTAAGTGTCAATTCTAAACATAATTATCTTAAAATAAGTATCACCACTAACCAAAGTAGACGTTAACACTTGAGTTGGCATGCCAATCAAGAACCACATTAAGAGTGTCTTTTGGATGAATTTTTTTTATAGAAAATTTTAAATATTTATGATTTTTTTTCTTTAGATAGAGTAATTTCTTATTTAAATTTGATCCATTTTTAAAAGATTAAAAGATTTTGGGGGTAAAAATGTAAATATTGAAAGAAAGTTGTGCATAATGAAAATGTAAAAAAAAAATTGGACGAGCTTGAAAATTTGTAAATTGAATCAATTTTCAAATTTTAAAAAATTCATAGGGACCCATTAGATTTTTTTAGTTATAAGGACCTATTTACAAAATAAAATATATTTATATGAACTATTCAGCAAATTTTGAAATATATAGGGATTGATCTATAATTTTTTGAAATCCCCTATAACCACAACGTTATGAAAGCTCAAAAATCAAGCGCAAACTAAAGTGTCAAACACAGCTTCATCAGTACCAAAATTTGGTAAAGCTTCAACAAACCAAATGGCATAAACTAACGTTAGTTCAAATACCCCACAAATTCTCAGCGACCGAGAAGCATCAACATTCACTTTATAACATAAGTCAGAGGCCAGAGACTGATCAGAGGGATTTTTGAGAAAATTGATTAGATTCAACTTTCACATAAGTATTCATCATCATTTTGTGATCAACTAAGATACTCAATTATTACAAACTATCTTGGCAAATATCAAATAGTTTTTACCTTCAAAACAATATATGTTGTGAGAATTCCAGAGGCCATAACATAAGCACGCGACATAATCGCTAACCTTTGGAGGAGAGTGAGAAATAATATTTTGAAGCCAAACCATGAAAGGGGTACAAGAGTCCACAAATACCCATGTAAGTTGTTTCACCCAAATGCAACCCTTATAAACATGATCAATATCTTCCTCTTCCACCTTTCACCAGGAGCAAAAAGAATCCACCATCACACACATTTTTTTTTTTAATAAACTTCTTTGTGACTGGCATACTATTACGTAAGATCTTCCAAACCAATTCAACATGTTTTAAAATAGTTCAAAGCTTCCATAATTTTGAGCATAATTAATTGCGAACATTAGACATACAAAGCTATTAAAGCTCATGTTCATCCCATTTTAGAATAGAGTGATAAGCACTTTTAACAAACAAAATATTTTTTCATTCAACCTCCAAAGTCAACAATTGTAATTTATTATTAAACTTAACTTTAGCAATGCAAAAAAAATAACAAATAATAAAAAAATTGAAATGGAAAATTGGGAAAAATATTATGTATTAGACAACTGCTATGTATTAATGAATGAATTTAATTTATATGCATTGTCAGGGTAAAAAAATTTACACAGTCGATAAATCATAATCAATCATGTGAGTGATTTTATAAGTAATTATGACAAACGTCAAACATTACTAATAATTTAATGTTCTGATTGATTGATCATGTGAATTACTCTCACAATATTTATAAATTAAATTCCTAATGAAATATCTTTTGACTTGTTAAAAATAAATAAATATCTTTTGATTTGTTAAAAATAAATAAACACTCTGTAAATAATTTATAAAACACATATTTGTTTTCCAGACAAACATCGATAAAGTACAAAAGTATATTTCTTTTTTATATTGAAAAATTTAAATAAGATGAATCATTCTCACATAATATTAGACAGAACCGTCGATCCCAAAGAAGTTATGATGAAACTAATACATACTATTGTCAATAGTAAAATCTCAAATTTAAACGAAAGTCACTACAATGGAATGTCTTCAAAAGTGCTTATAAACAAGTGGTAGTTTTGAAGGAAAACAATCGATTTACTTTATAACTTTTTAGATTTACTTTATAATGGGTGCGTTTGTTTCAGATTTTTTCAAACTAAAAATTATTTTGTAGAGTTTGAAAGGTGTTTGTTTCAGATTTTTAAAAAATTATTTTGTTAAAAAAAATCATTTTTTGACTAAAAATGAAAAGCTAAAAATAGTAGCTTCTCGCTTTGCTATTGCGATAGATGAGAGAAAAAAACGAAATACAACTGAAAAATACGGAACTTAACTCATTAACTATAGAAAATGATGCAATTACCCATGCCTTATTTTGAAAATCCCAAATTGCCATCGGTTCATTTTTAATAAGTTGGCCATTTTTTTTCTCTTCCCACGACGTTATTTTTCTCTTTCCATGCCACTTTGTTTTCATTCAATAAATTTTGTTTTCTTTTTAGATTTTTTTTTTGTTTTTTGGTTGTGTGTGTTTATTTATTGGTTTTTGAGAAGTACTTAACTATAAAATTTTAAGATGTGTATACGAAATGGTCATTGTAGTTTTAAAAAAAATCATTTTTACAAAATTGTATACAAACGGGTTAAAAATTATTATTTTTAAATCATTTTTATAATAGTAAACAAACGGAAGTTAAAAAATTATTTTTTTAAAAATCTTCACAAAATAATCTCTAAATTATTTAAAACAAAAATCATTTTTATTTAAGCTCAAACAAACGCACCCAATATTAGACAAATATTATTTTTTTAGATTTAGATAAAGTCTACGTTTAGTTCAATGAGAGGGAGAGGAGAAATTTTTATAAAGGGGAGGGAGGAGAATCAGAGATATATTTTATTCAAAAGACGAGAGAGGAGAAGAGTTAAGAGATATTAATAGTTTTGTGTTTGATTTAAGGTGATAAGAATTTTTTTAGATGATTTTTAAGTTATATCGATTTTCTCCAATCCCCTCTAAATTCCAAAAATGGAACCAGAATAAAAGTCAAACATTTTTTTTTTGTTTCTATCGTCTCTTAAAATTTGAACCAAACAAATTTTTTTTATTTAAAATTCACAAAATACATCTAGTAGATTTTAAGTTACATGAAAATAACAGATTAATAATTTATTTTATTATTTTGTAACAAGTTAGTTATTTATCTTTCTTTTAGTGTCAAATTTATTCTTTATGTTTGTAAATGTTTACAATGATCCTATTTCAACCAGTAAAATTGAAATCCAAATTTTTTTCAATTTTTTCAATAAATTCGTGTAATTCTTAAAAGGTTTTGATTGCAATAATCATAAGAACATAACTCATGAATCAAATTTTAGAAAAATAATTAAACAAAAAAGAATTCAAGTGAGATAGATTTT
>JBBPBP010000002.1:3116891-3134138 GCA_037974735.1 Cicer chorassanicum
TAATACGAAATTCGATAGAAACATAAGTAAAATATAAATAAATAGTGCTTAAGTAAAGGTTCAAATTTAGATACTTCTAATTAATTTGACATTTACTTAAGCATTAATCATTTAATTATAGGGATGAGAATTGAAGCCACTGTGTGAATTGTGTTTTATATTTTAGTAACCTAATTGATCTGCACTCATTTAATAATGCAAGAGTTTAATTTATTAAGAGAGTGAAGTGATAAGAAAATCGTGAATTTGGTTTTCATCTTCAACAAAATATTATTAATATTAATATTATTATCATTAACATTGACAGCTGAAAAAAAAAAGATTTTACATTTAGATATTAAATAATAAAAGTATTTTCTAAAAAAAATCATAAATATCTAAATAGTAAAATGTAATTGAACGTAAGTATTTATGTGTGCAGCAATTAATTTTTGGGCAATGTGACACATAAACTCTATATTTTTCAACATCCATTCAAGACTCCATTTTATTTTTATCTCTCTCTTCCTATCACATGATCTAACATATAATATCTATTACCCGATTCTCTTCTATCACTTACTCTATCAAAAACTCAAAATGTAAACATCCAAAAGAGTGTCCACCAAACATTTTTTAATTTTTTGATTCAATCATATTTAATGTAAATGTAAGTGTGATTTGTTATTTTGTTGACATTAGTTCATATTTATTGTGCTATGTCCAAACATTATATAGATATACCATTCAACATGTTAAATTAGTTTACATTTTTTTTTTATAAAAAATAATAATATTTTAACACACGAATTTGACACAATATTTGACAATGTAACGGTATTTATATAGTGAAAAGTATTTTGCTATTTTTTTTCCAACTTCGTATTTATAATTGAGTTGTTTTTGTGTGACGAATATAAAAATTTATAACTAACTGCTTTAAATACTTTATTAATTACTAAAATATAAATTAATAACTACTTATTTAACACATACTTTATTAACTACTAAAATACAAAATGATAACCACTTTATACTACTGCGATTTTGTAGTAATAGAAGTACAATAAATTAGTCAATGCCATTTATTTTAGTGGTTAATGAAATATATATTTGAAAAATAGTTAATAACATGCATTTTAAATATTAATAACATAATGTTGTATATTGTATTACAAAAGTATTTTTTTAAAATAAAAAAATTACGAACAAAAATAAGTGAACTACTATATACATATATATACATGTGATATCAGTGTTTACTTTTGTGTTTCAATAACACAATTTTTTATTTTAACTGAAAACTTACACCTACTATGTAACATAGGTAATCACACAAATGAAACGTGAGAGAAGATAAGAGTATGGAGATGATGTAGTCTTTGAATGGAGATACCTAAAGCCATCTCAAATTGTCAATAGGAACGTGAATGCGTGAGATGAATGCAGAGATAGGTATGAGGATAACGATGGCATGAGACGGACACATAAAGTTTCAGTAGTGAAGATGTTATATATTTTTTTCAGTTGCTGATAATCTATTAATTTATCAAAATTAGGAGAATATTTTTAAATGTCTCTTTTGTTAATAATGTTATAGACTAAAGTAATCAATAAAAAAAAATTAAGTAACTAATTAAAGATAAATTTAAAATCAAATAACTAATAAAAAATACATTTAATTTATATTTGTAATTTTAATACAATTTAAAGATGTTATAATACATTCACATAGTTATTTATAAAAAAAAATCAAAACAAATGGAAAGCACGAACTAAGATTTTTTCTTTATCATATAATTTATTATTTAATATATTAAAAATTAAAATATTAATTTTTCAAAAAAATTTAGTGTAGATGATTGTCTACGCTCCATCCCATATGAGTCGGTCCCTGATGCACGGGACCTATAGTGACATGACAATGGTGATAGAGATCCACAACGGATAAACTATGAAATATCAAAGAAAAGGTGATAATGTATTGTATTGTACTGGTTGTGGCAAAATGTCCGTGACAACCTACCCGTTTTTCTATTGATAAAGATTATTTTAAAAGAGGAACTAATCTGCACAAAGGAGACAATAGCAGGCTCCCCTAAACTCTAACTCTAACTCTAGATTTCTTTCTTTTTTGTTGTCAGATAATGGTGATTAAAGATTAATGTTGTTCTAAAATCCCTCTTTTGAATTGTTTCTTTTCCTCTTATTTTATTTAAAATAAGGATTTTAAATTTCCTCTTTTGAATAGTATTTTTTCTTTTATTTTATTTAAAATAATGGGTTTTAACACGAATTTAATTTTTTTTTCCGTATTTTTTGTTCTGATTTCGTCGATATAATATAATATTTTTGGATTTTGTCGGTTTAGTGTGGTGTTTATTTTAGTTTAGATTCGCAGAGTAGTTTTTTGTGATATAATATAATATTTTTTTCCGTTTTAGTATGGTGTTCATTTTGGTTTAGATTCACATAATTTTGATTGTTTATATATTTTAATCAATGACTTTAATATCATCAACATTATAGATTCGAAGAAATAGATATTTCAGACACTTAAATTTTGTCACAATTCGTTTTACGCTATTAACTTGAGTGATGTGAATTTGTTTGCAGATTCATACTTTATATTTTTAATAAATTTGAATTTTTATTAAATCAATGTATTTTCTACTATTGAAATCAATGGATATCGTTTTTATTAATAAAAAAAATTATTTAAAAGGTTTAGTTTGGTCCATAACTCTAAAACCAATCAAGAGATTCTTCGTGAGAATTTGAGTGCCCATACGAAGTTTGAACTTGGTGTTCTAGTTTTTTATGCAATTTTTTTTATAAGTCATCGGCGTTCCGACACACACTCCCGTGCTCATCTGTTTGTTTTTTTAATTACGTTGAGGCATGTGAAGTCACACACCTTACACATACTTAAGGTCGGTAATGCCAATCAAGTTGGCCTTTTAAATTATGATAGTAAGTTGATTTTTTCCTTCCATATGACACTATCAGAGTTAACTATCATCTTCTTCATTTGAAAAGCCTAACAATCAAAACCCATAAAAATTCAACAAAAGTTCAATCTCAAACTCAGAAAAATTAAAAAACATTCATCAATAATTAAAGAGGTTTGCTCCAAAACACTCAAATATTCAATCTCAAAATTTAGACTTATATTTCATAATACCAAGTTAGTCTTTTTCATCCTACTTGTCAAAATCAATGCTTTGAAGTTAATTTTCTTTGCCCAGTAAGTTTATCTTTTTCTTATCAAACAATCACCACCTTCATCATCAACTATAGAATACAAGAAAGACACAAATAAATTTGTACTTTGAGGAAATTTTAAATCTAATTTCTTAATATTCTTCTTAGTATGGTTGAGTTGTGAGTTTTTGTATATATTAATTCTCATTTCTCTATATATTTAATTTGTTTGAATCAATTGGATCCGAACAAGCTTCTAAACAATTGGTGGTTGTTAGAATTTTCTAGAGGAAGAAGATAACAATGTTAGTGTCACATTAAAGTACTAAGAATATTATAACCCAAATAAAATTAAGGCAATTAGTGTCGCAACCGAAGGCACAACAAATGATTACAAACACCAATTAAAAAAAATGTATCTTACCCTTCTTCCTTTCCTCAAAACAAACCATCCCCACGAAACGTTTTTTAATTGATCAACAATCCCCCTACATTCTCCATTTTTTTCTTGAAATATCTTAGTCGAATAGACCAAACAGTTACTAGCCAAATAAAATGTATGACTTTCCTCACCTTCTTGCCTCTAAGCAACTCTCTATGTTGTAGACAAGTGTACTTTACTCTATGGTAATGAAATACCAAACAAACCCCAACGAAAGCCAAATGGAGCATTATATTCCTTCTAGAATGAAATATATGTAAAATTAATATTTGAAAAGTTAACCTATGTGGTCTAAATTTTAAACTAAATATATTAATTTTTCAAATACCTATTTTATTCTAAAGAAATACTGATAAGATGAAAGACAAGAAAATAATAAGTAATCAGCACTCTCCATTTGATCACGACATAATACACAAGAAGCATTATGAGACACATCTTGGATGCCCCTAGAAACAAGGGCCTTTTTGGAAGTTGCATTTGGTGTTTATGGTTAAGGGAGAAGCACTAAAGTTGGCTGACAATGTTCTTTAAATTAAGGTGTGGAGGAGATAGGTTGGGAAGATTTGAGGGAGAAGAGAGATGAATCTGATGCAAAGCATAAAATAAGATCTTCTTAAGACTTTTTGATCCAATGACAAGAGTAAACATAGTCTACTATGGACCACTTAAGATGCAACTATAATTGGTTAAATTAATACTATGTTCAGTGTCTCATGAAACATACAACAATACTCTATCTATTTGATTTCATGCAAAAAAAAAAAAATTACTTTCATACCACTTAAGTCAATAAATTTCAAAGTTGTTTCAAAATTGGTTTGGTTCCAAAACATAGAATCTATATTTGCAAGTTATACTTTTTGGTAGCTTCTTTTCCACCCTCTTATGTTCTCAAAAGCCTTAACAATACACTTTCAAATTGGCCAATCTGGATGTGTTTTAGATTGGTCAATCCATAGAGCATTAGAAGGATGGGAGAAGAAACTCTCATACTTTTTTGTATGGTAAGGAGGGACCAATCCCCAAAAGCAATACAACACAAGGCCCTACACAAGGACAGGCTATCCTTAAAAAACCAAGAAACACAGGCCTCATAAGCTCAAAGGGCCATGAATGAGCAAAATTTGTCCAGCCATTCTCCATGTAGGGGTGCAAAGGCAACAAAGGGTCTAGTTGATACGGGCCTTGATCTAGCATTTCATTAAGGCCAACAACAAGAAAAGTATCATTCATTTGTATCAATTAGACCCTCTGATTCAACCATTCAACGACAAAACTACTCAAGTAACAAAAGTTGTGGAACTGTGCTCAGCACCATCAACTTCAGGCCATAATATTCAGTTGCTGAAAGATGAAATAGCATAATCCATTCAAATAAGAAGGTCATAATATACATGTCTAAAGAAGGTTTTTTTATAAGCCATGTCTAAAAAAGGTATTAACATCACCAAAGATTACCATGCCGCAGTTATAATCTAAAAGGGGTAATCTAGAAACATGGCATAATCAACATTCACAGCCACCATTTATCATAGTATGTACAAACAATTAACAGCCATACCAAACAGATGATCAATTATTCCCAAAATGTTCCATCTGTAATTAATCATAATCCCATCCAATATAGCATGACTAATGCTATATATAAGAACAAATTAGTTGTCTTCTTCAGTGCTTAATATTAGGGCCTTTATATTGCCCTTTCCCAACAACCAAAGTTTCAGGCAGCGGAACTTCTTCTAACCAGGTAACTTCAGATGGATCAATGTTGCGCAGCTCCTCAAGCTCTACATTTTTTAACAGTATAACATGTTAAAAAAAGAGATTAATTTTCATACACTGTCAGTGTAAAAAGTTTTACATTGTCAATGACAACAAATCACAATCATTCATATGGATGACTTTCGAAGTTGTTATGGTTAAAGTCCAATGTTTTCAGTCATCTGATGGTTATGATTGAACGATGATGTAAATTTTTTTTACACTTACACTGTATATAAATTACAGCATAACTTACAGTGTAAATAAATCAAATCTTAAGAAAATAGCATCATGCTTTAGAAATCAGTGCAGATTATTCAAACCGATAAAAAAATGAGGGCTATAGAAGGAAGAATCACCTGGAAGATCAGTCCTAGGCGACTTGCGGAAATAGGAGCAGTGTCGTCCATCTTCTTCCAATGAGTAAGGGGGAGAAAGAATGTCAAAGAGAGCACATGGAGTTATGGCTTTGAAGCAATGGATGTTGCCGCCACTTTTTGGATAAAGAATTGTTGTGGGGCAGGGAGCATTCATCTGACAATCTCTGACAAGTTTTGCTGGCCTTGCTGCATTTGTAGACAAGTATTGAATCTCATTTTTTTCTAGTTTAGGAAATGTTTGAGAATCATAAAACCGTAATATTTTGCGAACTACATATTTACGATCTTAGAATCATAGAAACTACACAGCAAATCATTATAATGATCAGCAGTAAACCAACATAACAGGGAATTTAGGTTAACATGCATCAATATGGAAGTTCATAAACCACTATTTTGTGAAAATCTTAAACAAGTTGATGTGGCATACATACAATAAAAAAATCCAAAATAACATCCACTAATGGAAGCAAGTATCCAAGGAAAGTATATCTTGTGTAGATTCAAAGTTCAAAAACTGTGCATTGCAATGAATTTTTATTAGACTGTATTGGGGCTCCCTTGAGCGAGGATTGAGCCTCTCATAGCTCAAGTCAATCCGACCGTCAGATAAAAATTCAAAGTGCGTATATAGGTGGTGAAACCCCCCAAAGGTACTAAGAGTAGTGGCACAGCAGAAAACCAGTGGCTGTACCAATGACAAGATTAAAAGTGTATTCGCACAAAAAAAGGACAAGCAAAATCAAGAATATTGTTGATAATTACCAAGTGAACTTAAAGGAAATTGATTGCAGGTGCCTCCAACAGTTTATCTGGTGGAGACATGTTAAACTATTGGGCCTTATACTTAAAGAAACTTTCATCCTCTGTGAATGACAATTTCAAGTCAAATATTAACAGTTTAACACTTAAAAGAGATTCACAAAGACAGGTTTTTACCATTTTGCTTCAAAATGTTTCAGAAAAAGAAGGCCTAAATCTTGTTCCACCTAACAGTTTCCCAAGTGCAATTACAGGCCCTTAATCATATTTCCTTAATTCACAAGAAAATCAAGTCATTGAATGATAAATTTAGTTTATTTCATGGACACAACAACATTTTATGCCAACAATCACCACTTAAAAATTTCTGTAAACAAGTGTATATTACAAAGTGAAGCATAATTAAATACAATAAAGAGCATCACTTTGAGATAGATCATATGACAAGGGCAAATCTAGTCAATCATGATCCCCCAATTGCGACCACAATGTCGAGCTTTTTGGGGGCAACTATTATGGCCGCATCAACCCCATTTTCCCACAATTTCTCACAATGTCAAAGATTGCAATATAACCACAATTGCAATTGCAAACAATTGTTAAATTAAATACTGAAGCATAAGTAAATTCAATAAAGAGTGTCACCTTCGGATAGATCATATGACTCAGTAGCAGGTACCTCAATCCAATCAAATGATTTCACAAGTAGCGAACCATAGAGAACCTTGCTTAAAACAGTCATTTCAGGATGGTTATGAAGCGGAATTACAGAACCAGGAGACATACAGAATATTCCAATCTGCAAAAAAAGATCAACTTTCAGCCCTTGTGAATCCAAAATTCAGTGTAATCAAAGATTCCATCCAAATAGAGTAACACACCAAATAAAATCTGCAAATTACAAAAAGAATCAAAAAGCTTACAGAAAATTTGTCACACTCATGCAGGTGAATGTACTTAATAGGCGGTAGCAATTGAGGACTTCCGTTACGCCCCTTTCTCCCATTACCACCATTCATAGAACCTTTCCAAGCTCGCGCCAGCTTCGCCTCATGATCAAGACCGACATGAGAGGGCTTCAATTCATCTACCATAGCAATGCAGTTCATGAAAAAGGTTAACACAATAATAAGAGCACTATACAAACAACATGCATGCATCATCTCAAATCAAACACAACATTATACAGTTCCACATAAAAAATTCATATACTTCAATGAAATATTAAATCAAGTGCAATAATAGAAATAAATTATACAAAATTCAAAAATTAAAAGGATCAGATTGTACCTAAAACGGCTCGAACTCTTTCAAGAGCCTCTGCTGAAATTGGTCCCTCAGTAGACAAGAGTGTCTGCAACCATCACAAAAAGGGAAAAAATTTCACAACACAAATTTAAAAAAAAAAAAAAAAGTTCAAATTATATATATATAACTTAAAAAGTTCTTAACTTTAAAAACAATATAACAAAAATAAAAATTCATTGAAATTAAAAACAAAATAAACTCGTCCTGAATCATTATACCCCCAAGTTTCATTTTTCAAAAAGTAGATAATGGAAATCATATATCATTTAAAATCAAAGCAGAAAAAAAAAATATAGTGGGGGGGTGAAAAAAGGGGGGGTGTAAAACCGAATTGAGAATGATGGGGTAATGATGTTAAAGAGATAGAGAAGAGTGTGATATATACGTGAAACATTGCTTGGTTAAAATAACGACATAATCGAGGTTGAGTAGTGAAGAGGGAGCAGAGACAGAGAGAAACTGAAAGAAGAGGAAAAAGACAACAAAAGAGAAATCACCCATTGAAAACCCAAGTTGAAGCTTGAGAAATCTATCTGTTGTCAAATACAATGCTTTTGATGTGGGAAATTTTGGGCCAAATTTGCGGGTGTTTCATGCGGCACCGTTCTTCCAGCAGTGGACATCCAATGATTTCGAGTTTTGTTAGAGTAGCAGGCAGCCTTTCTCCCGCCATATTCTCCAGCTTGGAACAATTTCGAATTGCTAATCGTTGGAGGGACGTGAGGTGGAGAAGCTCCGTGCAGTCCAACGTCAGTAAACTTGACATATTGAGTAGCGTTAGAGAGGTAAGGGAGGGAGGCAGCAACGCAAAACCCTTATTGGGGAAGGACTCCACACCATCACAACGACCAATTCTAAGATCGGTGAGCATGTCCATCAAACTTAGAGATGGGCTCCTCATTAACTTCTCACATTTCACTATATGAAGAAATCTCAAGCTAAGCGGCATACCACCTTCAGAAAACGTCTCCATTTCTGGGCAATCACTTATAAACACCGATTCTAACTTTGGGAGATGAGTATTTGCGTGACAAGGTAATGACTTAAAATTAACACATTTGTAGACTGACAATTCTCTCAACTTGGGCGCATACAATCCATCCCTTGGAAATGAAACTAATTTGGGGCAGTTGGACATTAAAATATTTTTGAGATTTTGAAGAATCTTCGAAGCGGATATACATTCTAGATTTTCACACTGGTGGATGAGAAGACTACTGAGGTTGGGAAAGGTCTCCAGTGGGAGGGTTGTCAGAGAATCACAACTACTCTGTATTTCCAACCATCGAAGTGACTCGTGCTGCTGGTTTTGCTTTGGGAAATCTAGATTTTTACATTTTATGATGGACAAAATCTCTAAGGATGCGGGTAAACAATCTCCAAGAAACGATAACGCAGACGAACAATTCTCGATCTTTACAATTTTCAGGGAAATCGGTAGGGTGATACCAATGATTTCAAAGAAGGATTCTGTTGCATCTCTTCCATGAATTTCGATCTCTTCCAATGAAAGGGGTAGCTCTCGCAACACTACTTTATTGTTTTTACGTATCTTTAATTTGCGGATGGCAAGAGCCCGTGGGAGAGAAAAAGCAAGTTTGTCGCATTGTTCAATCTGAATTGTTTCCAAAGCAGGAATCTGAGATGGCAAATCTCCCCTCAATAAACGACAATCACGAATCTTAAGAGACTTGAGTACAGGAAAATAAGCATTTGACTCAGCGGGATGATACCACACTTCCCAACATGGCATGTCATCAAACTCAAGATATACAAGGGAGGGAAAGAGAATCCCTGATAAGGAATCACCGTATTCAGATCCAATAGTCTCCAACATACTCATATTACTGATTCTCAACTCCTTGAGAGAGCGTAGTTGTCCAAATGGTGGAAGAATACAACAATGATGACAATCAGACAAATACAACTCAGTCAAATTGTGGTAGGAAGGATCTCCAACCCATTCTGGAAATCTCGTGCCTCTATATCCACATATAGACACCTTTTTTAGGTTCTTGGTAGGTTGTAACTTGTCTAGTATATCCATCTCACTTTGTGAATTTGTAAAGTGGTCTTTTGCATTATCAGACCATTTAAAAGATAATTCTTCAAGGTACTTCTTATCCATTATTTTCGCTTGCGATGCTTCAAAATTGTTGCTAACATTCTCTAAATTACTAATGGAAAGTGATCCGTGAAGATTTGACATTGTCCCCAGTTCCTTGATCCCTTTTTCTTTATGCTTGCCCACAACAAAGCAACTCAAATGTTGCAAATGGTTTAATTTGCTCATTTCTCTAGGCATATCTTCTAACTTTGGAGTCAAGCGGATATCAAGGTAGCGCAAGTTCACAAGCTTTTGCATGCCATTGGGAAGTTTGGTTAGTTGATTACAATGGTACAACTTGAAGGTTTGTAGATTATGCAGATTACACAATGACTCTGGTAGTGTCTTTATAGTTGTGGAAGAGAGATCCAAATAACGCAAATGAATCAGTTCACCTATCGAGTCAGGCAATGCACTAAGATCATGAAAATTTTGAAATGACAAAACTCTCAAGCACTTCAAATTTGACAAAATGATGCATGCTGCCTTTTCATTGTGGAATGGAGTACGTCTAAAATTGATTGTCAAAAAGGTCCTAAGATGTTTTGCTCGGTCAAAAATATCAAAGTTATCCGTCATTGGATCACTTAAGTTGGTAAATGATAAATGACGAGTCTTGTTACCAATCTTCGTTTCTTTCCCAAGTCCTTCAGTTCTAAAGTAGAATTCTGCCCCAATCAATGTTGCTAAATCATGCACCAGATCATGCATCACAAAAGGCTGGGAGCGGTTTCCGCTTCCAAAACGTTGAAAAAAAGATCTTGAAGCTAAGTCATTAAAATACTCATAACCAACTTCTTCCAAAGTCTTTCCATTTTTTGGAGGCTGTAAAAGATCTTCTGCCATCCACAACAAGATCAAATCGTCTTTATCAAATTCATAATCCTTAGGATACAACGAGCAATAAACAAAGCAGCGTTTCAAATAGGGAGGGAGATAATGATAACTAATTCTTAGAGCTGGAATGATCTTACTCTCATTTTCATTTATTTGCCAAATATTACTATTGAGTATATTATTCCAATCCCTGATGTCACGTTTCCGTCGCAACAAACCCCCGAGTGATTGTGCTGCTAAAGGCAATCCCTTACATTTTCTAACAATCTCTTTGCCAATTTTTTCGAGATCCATATTCTGAGTGGATTTTTCTTGAGAAAGGCAAGCATGTTTTGCAAAGACAGACCAACAATCCTCATCAGACAATTCCTCGAGAGAGTAGTAACCTTGAAAAGTTTGGACCATAGAAACAACCTTTTGAATACGGGTTGTTACAAGAATTTTACTTCCTTTAGCTCCGCATCGAAGAGGCTTTATAAGAGAATTCCAACTGTCATAATCTTCGGTCCAGACATCATCCAGAACAATTAAGAACTTTTTTCCGGTCAACTTATCCTTCAAATCTTGCTGAAGAATATTCAAATTATTTGTGTTACAAGCACTTCTAACTTCCTCTGCAATGGCCTTTGTAACCTTCAAAACATCAAAATCATCAGAAACACAAACCCATGCTTGAACATCGAATTTGTGTTTTATAGTGTCATCATGGTTGTACACAGATTGGGCTAAAGTGGTTTTGCCCACACCACCCATGCCAACTAACTATAGGGATCACAGAAATCTTATCACTATCATCATCATCACCATCATGTAACAGTAATTTGAGTATGGCCTCTATGTCTTGATTTCTACCAAATATGTTAGATCCATGATCTAGAGAGGTTGATGGAGTTCTCCAAGAAGAGTGGTGGTGAGTTGCAATATGTTGAAGACCAAGAATATCTTTGAGTTTGAGAATGGATTCAAGCCTAGCAACTACATCTTCTAACTTACGAATCATATCTCTTTCTTGAAAGTTGAAAAAGCGAGACAAGTAGCTAGAAGCAGTAGTACTCACCTCTTTGTTGTTGTGAGTAGTAGCAGCTTTGGTGGAAATGTGATCGAGAAGGTCATCAGCAATATAGAGAGCATCTTTGAGATCATAAAGCCAGTTGTTAACAGAAGAGTCTTTGATCTGTTTCAGTTCAGCATCATTGAGAACAGCTTCAACAGCATAAAGAGTGTTCTTCAACCTTTGGATCAAATTGGAGTCAACATTGTTTCCATAGATGAAGTTAAGAAGCTGAGGAGAAGCAAGCCTGTCGAGAAGAACTTGAAGGAAAGCAGAGAGAAAAGCTCCACCAACAGCAGCCGGATCCATGATTTAGAAAGAGAAGAGAAGTTATTACAAATCAGAGAACAATAGTTAGTAGCTGCACTCAATAAGCTCAAATCGGTTCTTTATCAAAAACTTGCTTGGCACGTGTGAAGATGGTCAACGTCCGCTGTCTCAACTCTCAAGTACAAGGAAACAAGAATAGGATGCTTAATTTAATTCCACTTGAGTCAAAATAAAAAAAACTTAACTCCATTCAACAAGATGTTTCTTTAGTTTTGTTATAGAATATCTTTTAAATTGCTCTCTAAACAATTTCAGTACTGTTATTTTCTATTGCTTAATTTTAAATTGGAGAAATAGAATTAATAATCTCTAAAAGTGATTTAATAGGTTTTAAATTTATTTGATTGCAATTACATAGTTAAAAATGAAATAGAGAAAACGAAATGAAATGCAAAGTTGTTTTAGAAATAAAATGGTGAAAAAATAAATAACCAAGTAGAAAAAGAGAACAACATATTTACGCATTGAGGAAAATGATATTGATGTGATAAGGGAAGAGATTCCGTTTGTAAAATACTTATCGTGAAAAATTCTATAAATAGCCGGAAGAGTTCCAATTAAAAGCTAAATAAATATAAAGTGTTGATCTTGCTGAGTCTTTTTGTTTACATGATAACATGAGGTAAGGGAAACTATACGTCCTTGAAACAATATTTAAAAGTTCTTTAAAAATGAAGATAGACGACATTTCTTGAAACGGTTTTCTTGATCGTTATTGTAACATTCTACTTTTTCGAGACATTAACTAACGAAATACTAAACGTAACTAGTTAATAACTTATTCAATTGTATTTTCAAAAATAATGAATGAGAGTATTCTTAATTACAAAGAGTAACCTTAATGCGTAAAACAAAATAAACCCAAAAACTTTGGCCTCTTACTACCCAAAAAATAAATTCTAGCTCGTCACAACTTTGAGCACTTATGGAAAACTCTCCTAACAAATATAATAATAGTACAAAAGTATCTCGAAACCTTCAACGGCACGGTATCGTGTTTCCTTGCATCTTCATCAACTAAAGGGGTGGCGTATAGCTCAAACAAATCAACTGCGAGGGTCACCAATCCGAAAATAACATATATAGAACTACATGACAAATATCATATATAGTATAAACAAATTGTACATGTATCAAGTAACGACATCTAAATATATACATATATACTCACACCACATATTTTTCAACACAAAGACTCCAACCTAAATGCAATGCCTATATGTCAGTACAAATGATTCTACCATTGAGACAATGATAAGGTCGACGTAAATTCAATAAAAATAAGAGAAAACGAATTTCTCTTGAAACTAAACTTGTCGAATCGATACCCATGAATGACTTTGTACACATATCAGCACAACCACTCCTACTAAAATCCTACCTTCAGCGGCAAAGGAGTTCTGAGTAATACTAACATAGGATCACCAATAACAACTTTGATCTGCTCATAATGATAACTAATTATTCTTTTTTGTGCCATAAAATAGTTCAATGACTTGATACTATTACTGCATGTTTATTATGCATTCAATATAAAGATGGAAATCCCATCATCTTGGGCAACTGTGTGATATGATTATAGAAAAATAGCCAAAAGATTTATTTGTTTTAATAACCATTTTCAGCTTGCTTTACAATTTCAGATCTCTATATCAATCTCACATATCCTAATTTAAGTTTTCTACCTCAAATTTAATGTGTCACATCTCTCTCCAACTGCTGCTATCACATATATGTGCAATCACGTATATAACATGAATAAACTCTTTACTTTAGTATATGGTGTTAATATATTAAGCGCTAACAAATTGGTTCAGAATACAAAGAAGCCTCTGGTTAATAAACACACCACTGATATTATACCATATATTGGTCAAGTTCAAGACAATGAAAGTGAAGATGAAGGTGATGTTTATGACAATGACAATTCTGCTAGTATGTTGAGTAAAGGATGTGGTTTGTTACCTAACTTACATATTAGGAATTCATTGTCCTTGTTAAATCCGGTGGCTGGAATTAAAATGAAGAACCAAGGTCTCTTGATTTCTGCTTCTGAGGTTGGAAAAAATAACAAAAGCTCTCATATTAGATCTTTTAGTCCAGTTCCAGCAGCTTTTTGTCTCCTTTTTCTTTTGGAATTTTATATACACTTTGTGAGAGAATTCAAAGTTACTCTGCGTCTGTTTTGTATTGAATGAATTGATTGATTACAAAAAAAAAAGATTCATCCTTATACATTAGTAAACATTAGTCATAGGTAAAGGTTTAAGTATACTCTAATACATATGGTATGAATTCCAATACCTTATGGAATTCTAGCTTTATATCATAAGTAAACATTTGGCATAGTTGATTAGATTTTTACATTAGTCAACACCTTTCATCCCAAAAGAAAAGGTTGGATTTATATTATTTAATCCATAAAGCTATATTTATGTCAATTTATCGTATGAACAGTTAAATTTGAATCAATGAACTATATTTACATAATGTTTAAGAAGATTGTCTGCTGTTCTGCATTGACCCAAATTTTAAAGGATAATGTAATCAAGGTAAATTTTATTTGCCTCACTAGGATCGATGTAACACACTGTTGGAAGAACAAAATAACAAATTTATTTTTTACTTTATAAAATATCATGACATGTTAATAATGTTATGCCTTTCCTTTCTAATGGTTTTTGTTTCAATCTGTTGACTTCAAGTTCTGACCCTCTTTAATTTTCTTGAACTGTTTTTTTTATCTTGCAACAAAAAATACATAACAATAATATTTAAATAATTATTATTTATGAACACACACACACCACTAATAGGTAGTATTTTCCACAATTAATTTATGAGTTATGCTCCAACCAGCTCCAGGCAGTTGTTTTCTTCACTCCTTGTTTTCTCATTGTATCCCTAACTTTGTCAACATCTTTCCATCTACCAGCAAAAGCATATATGTTAGCAAGCAACATGTAATTTCCAGAATTATGTGGCTCAACCTTGAACAGTTTAGCTGCAACAAGCTCCCCAAGGTCCACTCGTTTATGAATGCTAGTAGCATTTAAAAGAGATCCATAAATTCCTGCATGGGGTTCCATTGGCATGCTTTGAATCAATTTGATAGCTTCTTCTAATTTACCAACTCGACCCAACATATCAATCATACAAGCATAGTGGTCTACATCAGGAAATATGATTGATTCAAAAACTTTTTGACCTTCTTCCAATAATCCGGCATGACTGCATGCAGTTAGGCATTTTTCATTTTTGACAGTAGCTTGATGCTTTCCATTCCATGCCCATGCTCTGCAAATCCTGAAATCAATGTGTTGAAGGAAACTAAATCTTTGGTTGCCATTTCTTTAAATATTAATGCGGCATCTTCCATGTTCCCACATCTTGAGTACATGAAAATCAAAGCGTTGTATCCTGAAATGCCAAGTTGGATGTGATTTTCTTTGAGGACGCTCACAGTCCAATTACCCAGACCTAGCTCTCCAAGGTGTCCACAAGCAGAAAAGACACTAACCATAGTCACCTCATCTGGTTTTGAATCTTCATTGGAGACCATTTCCTCGAACAACTTGATTGCCATCAATGACTCACCATTTTGAGTATAACCAGCAATCATTGAATTCCACGAGACGATATCTCGTTGCGGCATCTTATCAAAGAAGTGTCTTGCTAAAAATAAATCCCCTACTCTTGCATAACCCGAAATCATGGCATTCCACGGAACAGAATTCTTGAACTTATACACACCCAATTGGTCAAAAATCTTGTGAGCTGCCTCGAGGCTCCCGCATTTTGCGTACATATCAAGCAATGCAGTCATGACAAAATAATTCGAGCGGAAACCCATTCTATGGTCTAGCTTTCTGACAATCGACTCTAAAAGACAAGGGTCACCAAGAGACGAGCAAGATGATATAACAGTTACCCATGTTGTTTCGTTTGGTTCGACATTTTGAGAGCTAAGCATGTTATCGAACAATTTCACAGCCTCTTGTGGTTCCCCACCTTGAGAATATCCTGATAGCATTGCATTCCAAGATACCACATTTTTTTCTGGCATTTTGTCAAAATACATCCTTGCAGTCTTTAAATTCCTCTTCTTTGCATACCCAGTAACCATGGTGGTCCATGTAATAACATTCCTCCGTATTTCCTCCTGGCCCATTACATTGAAAAGCCTACTTGCTTCCTCTTCATCCCCCCACTTCCAGTATCCAGAAATCATCACATTCCAATCAGCAACTGTTCTATCAGGCATTTCGTCGAACAGTTTCCTGGCAAGCTCAATAGGTCCATATTTTGCACATATGCCCAAAATTACATTTCGAACATAATGATCATGGTCATGTCCCAATTTCAGTACATGAGAAAGAAAGAACATGGTTTCATGTTTTCCAATTTGGGAATAGTATTTGAGCATGGAGGAGAAGACACGTGCATCAGGGTGAGCTGTTAGATGAAAAATGTGAGAGGTGTATGTTGAGGGTGCAAGGAGGCGTGTGCATTGGGTAAGGAGAAGAGACACCCAGTGGTTTTGGTGGTGAAGAGAGTGGTGGAGCAGTTGTATAATAAAGATAATACTATGTATATATTATATTTTATTTTAGATTTATAATAGAGAAAATACACCAATAAGGATAATTTAGTAAAATTGTCATTCTATTTATTTTATTTATAATTATTTATTAAAGTGACATGAGAACAATATTGGTATATAAAGATTATTATGGGTTAATATGAATAATTTTTTAAATAATTTTTTATTGTTTTCAAAAGAAAAAAATCATGGGCAAATATGTTTTTAAGTTTTTTTTTTAATAAAAATTTAGAAAAAGGTTTTGGTAATACGAAATTCTACAGAAACATAAGTAAAATATGAATAAATAGTGCTTAAGTAAAGGTTTAAATTTGGATACTCTCAATTGATTTACCATTTACTTAAACATTAATCACTTAATTATAGGGATGAGAATTGAAGCCATTGTGTGGATTGTGTTTTATATTTTAGTAACCTAATTAATCTTCACTCATTTAATAATGCAAGAGTTTAATTTATTTAGAGAGTGAAGTGATAAGA
>JBBPBP010000002.1:3149971-3166986 GCA_037974735.1 Cicer chorassanicum
TTTAAAAATAAATATTATCTAATTATTTTATTTATGTGTATGCCAAATTTTGTGACTATTCAAGTGTTTCTCTTTCTTACATAATATTTCTCTTAAAAAATATAAATAAAAAGTGTATATGAAATATTTAAATTTAAAGTTTTTTTGTCTATAAATGAAATAATATAATGTCATTTGAAATTCAAGACATAGCTATAGAGTTATGAATTTGAAACACATGCATAACATTAAACTTAATAATATCAATATATTAATATTTATTGGTTGAATTAAACTCTACTAAAATACCTAATCTTCACTTTATACCAAATATATTTATTTTTAAATTTGATTTCAGATTATGTATTAAATTAGATATAGCACAATTGTACTCCTTTCATTATGATAGACACATAGTAGAGTTGTAGCCTTTTTGCATTGGATGTATGAGAATGACATTGGCAATCTTAAAGAACCATAAAAAAAGAAAGATCGTGTTAACAAGCTTTGTGCTTTCAAAAATTGGAAATGACAAACTTTATGCTTTCTTTTTTTATAGAGATAAATTTTATGTTTTTAAAAATTTGAAAACACAATTTCTAATATATATTTAATATAAAATTTATATTTTTAATTTTTTTAAAATGATAAATGGTATAATAAGTATTCTAAATGCCTTAAAAACACTTATTAAAAAATTTAAATATAAAAAAATTAATTAAAAATATATTGAAATTTATATTTTTCAATTTATAAAAGGCTTTAAAATAGAAAAGTGTCATTTTTAATTAATTAACAAGTGCTAAAAGAAGAAAATAGCTGAAAATTATGGGGGTTTTTGACAAAAAGATTATGGTTTTATTCAATAGAAACTTCCATTTTGATGGCATTTGTCAGTAAGACTCAATAAAAAATGGTGGTTTTATTTATATGATTGGATGATGTGGAGCAACAAACCATGTCAGACTAACCTAGTAACAAAACAAAAGCGCGTCCAAGAATGTCGGAAGTGGGGGCCAACAGAACCTACAACTCTCCGAAGAGAATTTTAGAAACATTGATAAAATAATTACAATAATAATAATAATAATAATTTGTACTAGTTAATTAGAAAAAAAAAAAAGAGCAAATCAAACGTGAAATTTTGGGTGGCTGGTGGGGGTGATGAGAGAGAGAGAATCTAAGAAACAAGACACAGAAAGAAAGAAAGCGAAAATAGTGAATCAACAACTGGGAAAAGGAAAGAGAGAGAAAATTAATTAATTAATTAACCAAAAGGGACAAAGACACAGAAATTAAACCTTAGAGAAAAGAGAAAGGAAGCCCCATGATGAAGCAGATGGTCGAAGAGAGGGTCCTCTGAGATCATCCTTAAAAAGGCAGCAATAGAGATTAAAAAAAAAAAACATTCTTAAAAAAAAGGTTTAATAAAAACAATCGAGATTTAAATTTTATTAATTACATTCTACTTTTGCTGCCTTTTTTTTGTCTTTGTCTCAATTTGCCATCACCTTTCATCCCTCTTCCACCCAGCATTCCATTTCCTTGCCAAGTTGCTATAATTTGTTCACTTTTGACCCTTCTACGCGGTAATTCACTTTCTATATCAATGCTTATAAATAATGGGGTTATTTATTTATTTTATTTTCATTGCTCTTGATCAAATTATATAATTCATTCATTTTGTTAATTTTTCTTCTTCTTATTTTCAGCTACATACATTGTTGAGGATAATTGAGAGGAAGATATATTGAGTAGAGGCTACAAGGTTATGTCTTTGTTGAATATATTGTAACAAAGAGATAACATTGTAAAAATGAGGGATCCTGATATGATCAACTTTGGACCTCAAGAGCTTTGTTAATTTTCTATGCTTAATTGTAATATAATTTAAGTTTTTCCTATAGTTAGTGAATTTCTTCAGCTTCATCTAAATAGATATACTGTGCCTCATTCGCGCTGGCATTGGCTTCATCAAGAAATGGGAATGAGATGTAACACATTTGGATTTTGGTTTGTAATTTATTATATTTGCTTCATTTCTCTTTGGGGAATCCATCAGTGTTGGTCGCTTAATGATGAAGGTGAGATTTTCATCACATAAAACATTACTATAATTTTAGGTTTTTTAATTGAGTTTAATTTCTATACATAAAACTTACATGCCAGTATAAAAAAATTTACCTAGATATTTAATTATTAGATATGTCATGATACTATTTCCTAAATTAACTAATGGAAGAGCATATAAATTAATTTTTTTTTATCTTACTTTATGATTATTCTAATTGGAATGGAAAATGCAGGATTGGCTTTGTTGGAGTTTAGGGCAAGAATAACATGTGATCCTCGTGTTGCTTTGGAAAATTGGAATCCAAATGATTGTGACCCCTGCAAGTGGTTTGGGGTGCACTGTATCGATGGTAAAGTGCAGATGCTGTAAGTTCCTTCGGTAATTCTTTTCCTTTCTTATAAATATTGCACTAAAATATTTCTCCTATATTGGGGTAAATTGTAGATCATATGGCTACAATTGCAGTTGTAATATTGTTGCAGAGTCCTTTAATATTGTTGAAATTTATTACTTGTGTCTTTGTAGGGACCTAAATGGGCTATCCTTGGAAGGGACATTGGCTCCTGAGCTTGGGAAACTTAGTCACTTGAAATATCTGTAAGGAATCTAATGATGTTCTTGTTTTATTAGCATGAATTTCCTTTTTAGTGTATGCTTCTGTTTGCATTGACTACCATTGATGTCAATAAATAAACTACTGAGTCCATGTTAAAGTTTTTTCATGATTACTGTGTTTAGTTTGGAAAAATTAAACCCATGATGATTACTTGTTTATTTCCCTAAATGCTCTTACCCCATGTTGGTATATATTAACCACTTATGAATGACCAAATTAAATTTCAAGGCATTTATACAAGCAATTTATATCTTTCTACTATAACATAGTACTCTCATATATGTTGTGTTTTAGTAGTAAAAATGTGTCAGTTCCTTATATTTTATGACTATATTGATTTGAAATTCTGTTTCATTGTGACAGTGTGTTATGGAATAACAATTTTTCTGGTGCCATTCCTAAAGAACTTGGAGATCTAGCTGAGCTAGAGTTATTGGATTTAAGAGAGAATAACTTGTCAGGAAGCATTCCAGCAGAGCTTAGTAGAATGTTATCTCTAAAACACTTGTAAGTTAGTTCTATATTTACATGTATTTTTTTTATAAAGATTTATGTGTATTCTTGAAGGGTGTTTTACTTTATCATAGGTTGCTTTGTGACAACAAATTAGAAGAGAGTGATTCTCAAGATCAAGAAAAATTCAGATTTCCCTCTAAATCACTACTTGTTGATGATTGTTCATCACCTCTCACTACATTATTGTCCTGCATCAATAGAAAGTTTGGTCACGGGTAAGCAAATCTTCGTTTTTTTTCATTCTCCCTCAGAAAATGACCTTAGAAGTTCCATTGCATATTTCACCAGTTGTGTCATTTGAACAATTAAAATTGAACAACTTACACGACAACTTTTTACGTTATGTAGATAATTAATGGATATACCAAGTGTCAAAACTCATTAACATTCCACATAACTTCATTAACCACAAACTTAAACATGATTAACCACAATTTTCAAGTGTTCAAATCTACATTAAATGTAGAGAAAAGTCATCGAGAGGCAAAAAATAATCTAGCAGTGTGACAGTTTTCATCATAGCATATTGTGTGTGTGTCTTCAATTGTTGCATTTTTGTCTTGTTAACAAAGTATGCATATGACTATTAGTTTTGTAATCTCTTGTGTTTTTGGATGGATGGCATGTGCAGTGTGTGGCATAGCAACTTCAAGCAATGGAACAAACCAGATTCACTGATTATTCCAATTAAAGTAGCACTTCTGAAATGCCTCAATGCCTTTTCACTGCCACTGTGTGTGGATAATAACTTTTAACCTACTCTTAATCCCAATTTGAACACACATATGCATACATTTTCCTTTCATCATGCTCATCTTGTACTAAAATTTTCTCTTTCTTGTAGGTTCAAACAAGGCCATGAAGAAAAATTTGGCGACCTTCAACCTCGTGAGTCACGATCCTTCGCTAAATTATGTTTTGTTGATAAAATAATTTTTTTGCTTCTAATCTCTTGCATCATGTAGGTGCTAATGAGGCAGAGATTACCATGAATGTGCCGAGCCTTATCAATTACGCGCGTCGAAGGTTACTCGGTCAATCGAGTAACTTTGCAGCTGCACCTTATAGTGGTGGACCTATAACAGATTTCAGTTATGATCCAATTATCATTAGTAGTGGATCTATTCCAGCTGTTCCAGATGCAAATAAGAAACAAAATCAGTCACATTCACCATTGCCTTCTCCTTCTGATTCTGCTTTTGATGGAAACCAAACAAATCAACAACATTCAGCTAATGGTGGTTCTGGAAAGTTGTGGAAATATATAATAATTATCATACTTGTGGCTGTTTTGTTCATTGTTGTCATAGTTCTTTCCATTTGGAGAAAAAGAGCAGCTAAAATAATTAAACCTTGGAAAACTGGTATAAGTGGACAGTTGCAAAAAGCTTTTATAACAGGTACTAGTTTCTCCAAATGAGTGAATGAAAAACTAGACCTTGTTTACTATTATTATTGTGTTGATAATAATATTATCATATTATGTTATGATGAAATGTAGGGGTTCCTAAGTTGAATAGAGGAGAACTAGAGACAGCATGTGAGGATTTCAGCAATATTGTTATTAGATTTGAAGGATGCACTGTCTACAAAGGAACACTGTCTAGTGGAGTCGAAATCGCGGTTGTTTCTACTCTTGTTGATTCTTCTCAAGAATGGTCTAAGAGCATGGAATTAAACTACAGGAAAAAGGTTTTTGTCCTCTTCAATTCTATACAAATAAGATGATTATTGCATTTAACAATCTCAAAAATCTCTTTTGCTAAGTTAGTTTCTGTTGTATGCTATAGATTGCGACATTGTCCCGCATAAACCATAAGAACTTTGTTAATCTTATTGGATACTGTGAGGAAGAAGAACCGTTCACAAGGATGTTAATATTTGAATATGCTCCAAATGGAATCCTATTTGAGCACCTACATGGTAATGCTCATTGTTTTTAGTCGTTACATTGCTTAGATATATCTAATAAAATTATGCCTTGTGATTTAAAAGGCTAAATTATGTATATTTTGTTTGTTGTATTTTCAGTTAGAGAAGTTGAACGTCTTGATTGGAGAGAAAGGGTGAGGATTATAATGGGAGTTGCATATTGTCTTCAGTACATGCACCATGATCTAAATCCACCAGTAGCTCATAGCAAAGTTGCTTCAAATATGATCATGTTGACTGATGATTATGCTGCCAAGGTACATAATTCTATTCTCTCTTAATGTTATAATTCTTAGCTGAAATAATCTTTAATAAGACTTTACCTATCTTCCAAGCGAACTTCAGATTACTAGAGTTCGTTTTCCTTAGTTCTCTCTCTATTGTATTGATTTTTCAGCTTGCGGAGGTCACTTTTAGAAATATTGTAGCACCAGCTAGGACATCTAGAGGGGATTCAAAGAAATCAGATTTGCGCCGTGCTGATCTTGATGACAATGTCTTTGACTTTGGAATATTGTTGCTGGAAATCATTTCCGGTAAATTGCCTCAATCTGAAGAAGAATGCAATCTTGTCAACTGGGTAAGTTTCAAACAAATCATTTTCTGTTTTCATTTCATATTTTTACTTTTAATTGCAAAACTACCGCAATGTTTTCACTATGTTCCCATTTTCAAATATTAACGCATCAAACATTTATTTTCATTACTTCCTTCCTATACTAACCAAACAGACACCAAGCATGTGATTAATAACAAAAATATCAGTTTATTTCTTATATTCGAAAAATTATAGAGAAAACAACTTATGTTTATGGAAACAGATTTGATACAGTATCTGCGTCATCAAGTTTTCAATCTCAATTGTTTGATCTCAAATTAACAGTCGTGATCGTTTAAAATTGATTTTGTCATTGTATAATATGAGTTGTTTGATCTCATATTAACAGCTAAGGTTGTTTACCGCATGTAAACGCATGTTTTTTCTACAACAAGGAATCCAAATCCTTTACATAAGTGCATCTTCATTGTTTTATGTATACATATATGGCTGTGATAAACTAAATCCTGGTTAACTTTGTAGGCTACTGAGTTCTTAAACGACAAGAAAAGCATCGGCTATATGATTGATCCAAATCTGCAGTCTTTCAAGGACAATGAACTTGATGTAATTTGTGAAGTGATTCAAGAGTGTATACAACCTGATTCAAAGTTAAGGCCTACAATGAGAGACATAACTTCAAAATTGAAGGAAGTTATTGATGTGACACCTGAGCAAGCTGTTCCAAGACTTTCTCCACTATGGTGGGCTGAATTGGAGATATTATCAGTGGAGACTACTTAACAAGTTTCAATCTCACTCTCTTCTGTGTGTTATGAAAATCAACAAAGACTCTCTCTATCCTCTGCCAAGCTACTAGAGGGGTATATATGGATATTTGCTGCTAAAAGCCATTTTCTTCCTTCAATCTCAATATTGTTCTTTTGTAAAAGTCTTCATCATTATTAATACCTTAATTAGCTATAAATTAATGTCCAAATGAAAAGTGTGTTGTGTTGTTTTGCAAGATCCTTGATGTAAATTAATTGTATTTTTGTTGATGAAGTTTGAGATGTAAAAATTATGACTTAATGAACATGCAACTTTTATACTGATGATCTGTTGAATTATTAAGACTAGTATTTATTGAGAAATTATAGAAAACCATCTCACAATTGAAAACTATGCATTATTGAAGAAAATGCTGAAAGGAAGAGAGAATAATAAATGAAGGAAAACTATGAGGCTTGAGAGAGTACATTTTGATTGCCAAAGTTTTTCTTGAGAATCATTAAAGGGTGACATTTTTTAACAAAAGTTTTTCCATATGCATTAGTCAAAGATGGAACTTATACATCGTAAAAATCCCAAATTTCGAATTACTAAGTCTCATTCTCTTAGAAATTAAAGGGTAAAATAAAAGTAGATTATGAGATTCAACCAATAAATACTTTTATCAATTGTTTGAGCTCTCTAGTGACATGTTGCAAAATTTCACAACTTTTGCCTATTTTCTTTTTTTTAATTATTATTCTGTTTTTTCCTGATACTTAATTAAAGACTTTAAGACGTCACATGCCACATCATTTTCTTGGGAAATCCTTTCAGACGTCAGCTTGTGAGTCCTACAAGAGTAAGCATGACATCAACAACATTTCTTCCTCTAGAATTTCATCAACACCTGCTTCTTGCGTGTGAGATGAAATAATCACTTACCCTTCTCTTTTGCATGTTTTCTGAGTACTGCTTATGCTTGCATGTACGTGGCTCTTGAAACATGTACCATCTTTACACATACACACACACATTTTGTGACTATGCTCTCTCCTGTCTATACAGAAGAAATTGATGATGTAATGCACCGGCACTATGGCTTCTTCCATACTTTTCATGCTTCCTAAGAACACCTACATTTTTATTGACTTTCTCCTTTTGCTATCATAACAGTTAAAAAAATAATCTTAGTTATATGTCTTTGAAATTAAAGGAACGAAAACATATCATATGTACTCATCTACATACTATCAATTTCTTTCCTTTTTCATACATTAATTGAAAACTTCTAAACCCAAAGCAATAAGAACACTACTACTAGTACTTGATAAACTAAACCATTTTCATTTTTGAGAGCTAGGAGTACTAATACAACTTAATTAATAATAAGCCTAAATTAAACGTACAAAACTCACTACTCAAATTTCTTTATTTAATATGCATCCAGCTGCTAAATCTCTCTTCATTCCAAATTTCCTCAACCTTAACTGTATACCAATATTTGCAGCCAAAAACTCCACACACTGAATTGGAGTAAGAACATCCAAAATCCCTTTAAGTGTCTTAAGTCTAACACAATCAGAAGTTTTCATAACTTTTTCCAAACCACCAAACACAGCCTTCAAAGCAACACCAACCAACCCATCAACTCTTGCATCACCTTTCCTTGCTCTGCATGAAAGCTTAGCAAGCTCCACCATCTTTAAATCCGCCATAGCCACTTGTTGTCTCTCCATCTCTCTCTCCACTTTCTCTTCCTCAATCCTTACCCTCACTCTCAGTTCATCTATCTTCTTCCTCTGTTCCTCTGTCATATCAAACGCTGCGTTTAAACCGTCGAGGATTCGAAAGACTGTTGAGGGTTTCCAACCAGTTACCCAAAGGTGAGCATTTTCTAAAGGACTAAGCCATGTTGGCGTGAAAAAGATAACAACATCTTCATGTGCTGCACCCCATTTTACAGTGTAGTATTCTTTCAAATGGGTTGTGACTTTTGAAACTAGTAATTGTATATCTTGTTCTTCGGTTTTGGAAACTTGAAGAAGTTGATGAAGAATCTCTTCAAGCTTAAAAATCCATTTTTGGTAGAATTCAGAGAACTTCTCAACGACTGTGTTCTTCATTGATTAATGTGAATTGAATGGTTTTGGAAAAGAAAAAGTAGAGTGTGTTTATGTGTGTGTTGGGAATGTGTGTTTTAAAGAATAAAAGGATGTGAAGGAAGATGAACAGATGGAAAAAGGAGGGAAAGACACGGAAGTGAAATAGTGTAGTGAGCAATGCATTTGCATGGATTACTAGCAGCAAAATTGGTACAAGTGTGTTTGATGCATTGCAAGAAGAGAGAGATATATACGTGAGCGTATCATAGTGTAGAATTGGAATTAGCAGCTTTATTTGTATTATGGACTTTTGACTGTGTTGAAAGGCCGTGACGAGGGTAGAAAAGTAAATTAGGAATTAACATGAATGAATGCATGAATGCTGTAAAAGCAATTTTGGAGCTATGTGTGTTGGGAAGAGAGGTACGTGTCATTGTGTGAGGAAATTCGGAATCCACGTGGAGGGTGATTAGGCAGACTCAGTGGGTCATTGCAACTTGCAAGGGCCGATCCACCTCCTTGAGGGCAAACCACGTCCTTCTTAATATGACACTACTTAACATTATTATTTAGTGATATTATTAAGGAAATAGCCGACTGTGAATGATGGTGTGCAACAACACCAATCAATTTTACATTTTTTTTAATATTAAAGCTTAAAAATATTTTTATTTATCTAAAATTTTAATTTTTTTTAAGAGTATTGAAAATTTAATTTTTAAGATTAGAAGAGAGTCTTTATAAATATTTGAATTGACACGATAAAGTAATAATTATGTTATTTTTAAATTTAGATTAAGAATCTCGTTATTAATACTCTTTTGATATTTTTTAACTCACCAGTTAAAATATTTATAGGCATAAACACACCGACTTTAAGTATTGTGCATTCAAGTGCCCCAAGTTTTCTACTCTATTTTGATTTTTTTTTCCTTATATTTATGAGGTGATGTTACATATAGCCCTTAAATATATTAAAATTATATAAAAAACATTTTAAATTGTCTTTAATAAGTGATTTTGATATTTAAATGAATTTTTAATTATAAAATTATTAAAAAAAACATTTAAAGATGTATTTGTAATTTATCAAGAGACTATACATATATTTATAATCACATTTGCGGTCAATTTCTCACGTTGTTATGTATTTTGACCGTGATTTTCAAAAACTATTTTGTGTAAAATTTAAATGGAGATTAATTTATTATGTGATTATAATTTTATTTTTCAAACACACACTATCCTAATGAAATCATATCACAAATTTTAAAACTAAAATAATTATTCACTCTTTTTAATATAATTGTTTGAAACAAATTAAGTTTCTCATTGTTTTTATTTTAAAATCTAATGTTCTAAAAAAAGATATCATAAAGTTTGCTTTATATATTCTTTGAAAAGAGAAAATAAGTAGTTTGATAAAAGTGTGGAGTGGAATATAATAGAGAGATATGAAATTAAGTTTATTGTTAACCTGATGATGGGTGAAAATGCCCATTAGGACTTTGTTTATTGACAAAGAATTTATTTATTTTTGTTTTGATTTAATTCGTTTTTTTAGGGGTTTTAATTCACTTTCTTTTAAGAAAAATGATTTTAGTTCTAAAAATAAAGCAAAAAGATATTTAGAAAATAATAATATAATCTGCGTCCTCCCTCGATTCTCACAACTCTCAACGTCTTCCTCCCTCAGTATTCACTCCGTTTGTCAGTCGTCTGTTTCCCTCTCTACGCGCCGACTGTCCTCTCTGCCCGCCGCTCCGTTCGCCAAAAACTGTCCAGTTCCGTTCGCCTCCCTGCACGCCGTTGTATTTCCGTTCGCACAGTAAGCAAGCAGTTACTTGATTTTGATTTCGTTCCGTTGCTTGTTGATTTCATTTTGTAGTTTGTTGATTTCGTTCTCTTGCTTGCTGATTCACTACATTCGCTTCTGATTTTATTGTTTGATTTTCGTCCTGTTGTTGATTTCTTGTTGATTTTGTTCTGTTGGCTTGTTTGATTTTCGTTATTATCTGTTTTGCTTGCTGATTTTTGCTGTAATTTGTTGCTGATTAACTACCTATGCTTCATTGTATTTTGGAGTGATTTTGCTCTGTTTGTTTGCTAGCTTTGGTCTTGTGCAAAGTATTAGCCCTAGGTCTACCTAAAAGAGCGAACCAACCCTACTCGCCTCAATTTTTAGGAAATGGATTTGGTGCAGTAACTGTGTGACTCAGTTACTGCTGTGAACTGCCCGATCTAAAATGAATGATCGATATCAGTTATTGTTAATTTTATTATTATGTAATTTGAACCATCCAATATCGAATTTACGGTCAAGATCGTTACTGTGTGAAACTGCGTTCAGTTTCAACCGCAGGCAATTCGTGTCCCAATTTTTAGCCAACCAATAGTGAGCCATTGGGCACTGGTTACTTGGTTTACATTGACAGTGCAGTCGTGTTATTGTAGCATAGCATCTCTTTGCTAGTTTCACAATCCTTTTTGTTACAAAAGAGACTAATAATATAACGTTGTTGTATTTGTAGCTGATTTTAAAGTGTTTTACCAAAGAACATGACATCAAAAAGGGAAAGGGTAGAGAAGGAAGGGATTGATTCTGAATCGAAAAGGCAAAGAGTGGATGAGGACTCTTCCCCCTCTCCTCCTCCTGTCAACATTGCAAATCCTCTTTCTGGATTGGCCAATAATTATGCTGATGTTGATGAGGAGGAAGATTATTACCGAAGCGACAATAGGAATGATAAGCCTAAGCATAATGGGCATAAATATGAAGCGGGTGATGATAGTGATGAAGAAGATGATTCACAGGAACAACTATTTGGGGGAAGAAATAGTCGCCAGGTGGAGGTTCGGAAGGATTGTCCATATCTTGATACTGTTAATAGACAGGTATTTGATTTATTTGGTCCATTGCTGAATATGTATTTTGCTAGTTTCCATATGTAGTATATATTTTATTTTTGTATGATTTTGTGTGCAGGTTTTGGATTTCGACTTTGAGAAGTTCTGTTCTGTCTCTTTGTCAAATTTAAATGTGTATGCATGTTTGGTTTGTGGTAAGTATTACCAAGGGAGGGGGAAGAGGTCTCATGCCTATACGCATAGTTTGGAAGCTGGCCACCATGTTTATATCAATCTCCGGACTGAAAAAGTCTACTGTCTTCCCGATAGCTATGAAATTAATGATCCTTCATTGGATGACATTCGGCATGTCTTGAACCCAAGGTGTGTCTAATTTTTTCATTTGGCTTTGCTTGCTGTGCACAATTTTTCAAAAACATATTGCCCAGTAACTATGATATTTTTATCTTTTGTTCAATGTATGTATCATTGTATCTGCTTTTGGCCTTGGCCCTAGACAGTGTTGTCCTTTTGTCAATGCTGTCAATCGCGGATCACATAAAATATTGATTAGTTCAAATTCCGCTATGCTATGGTGCTATAGCGCACGCCACTATAGCTGCTATTTGACAACATTTTATTTTATGCTTGTTTCTTAGGTCATTAATAATAATTTTTCTCTTCATTATATATTGAATAGATAAGAGAATGTTTTTTTATAGGTTTTGTTCATTCTGTCAAATGTGTCATAATTTTTTGCTCAATGAATTCAGCTACCCTTACCCACTTAGATTTGTTATGCATTTTATCACTTTCAGTCATCATAAAAGATTTTTTTTTCCCTTAATTCAAAGGTGCATAGAAACCTTTAAATCTCTACCATTAATTAAACTATTTTTTAGGTTACCACTTACGTTTCCATGCTCACTTTACCTTGTCATTATATTGACTTAACTTAAAGATTAACTCTAGGATGTACCTATCTGCAGGTTTACTGCGAAAGATGTTGAACAACTTGACAAAAATAAGCAGTGGTCTAGGGCACTTGATGGTTCTAGTTACCTTCCTGGAATGGTATATTTCTTCTTTCTTATGGAAAATGAAATTTTGCTTATTGTTGATTGGCAGTTTCAAGCTTGATGCTTTATGGCTTATTTTTATCCATTATATGAAAATATTTCAGGTGGGACTTAATAATATTAAGGAGACTGATTTTGTGAATGTAACAATTCAATCCTTAATGAGAGTTACCCCCTTGAGGAATTTTTTTCTTATCCCTGAAAACTATCAACACTGCAAATCTCCACTTGTTCATCGATTTGGTGAACTCACTAGGAAGATCTGGCATGCACGGAACTTTAAAGGACAGGTCTGTTTCTGATGCTGTCTTTGTAAATATACATACATTTTGAAAATTTTGGTATGTATCTTTAATATGCATGTCAACAGGTCAGCCCCCATGAGTTTCTTCAAGCAGTGATGAAAGCTAGTAAAAAACGGTTTCGGATAGGTGCGCAGTCTGACCCAGTTGAGTTC
This sequence comes from Cicer chorassanicum, assembly GCA_037974735.1. Classification (NCBI taxonomy): domain Eukaryota; kingdom Viridiplantae; phylum Streptophyta; class Magnoliopsida; order Fabales; family Fabaceae; genus Cicer; species Cicer chorassanicum. The sequence continues at coordinate 3,162,886 of JBBPBP010000002.1, forward strand.
ATTTCGTGGCTTCTTAATACGCTGCATGCTGATCTTAAAACTTCCAAGAAGAATATGAGCATAATTTATGAGTGTTTTCAGGTTCTTCTTTTCACACTAATTTCTTTTTTTGTTAATATATTATTGCTGGTTGGAAGTTGTAACTAGTCACTTGAGTCGTGTTTTTTATTAAATTTACTGTGCTTGCAGGGTGAACTTGAGGTTGTAAAAGAGATTCCTAACAAAAGGATCACTGAAAAGAAAGAAAATATTGAGGACCAAAACAACAATGAGAAACTTTTGGATGGGGGAACTGGGCGATATGCATCTGTCAAAGAAACTTCGAAAATGCCATTTCTAATGTTAGGGTTGGACTTGCCCCCGCCACCTCTTTTCAAGGATGTGATGGAGAAAAATATAATACCCCAGGTACTTCCTCACTCAACGTCATTTTGCTTGGTACATATACGCATGCCAACGTGGCCTGAACCTGTGAGTACTCGCCCAAACCCGCCCCAATTTCGACAGAGAAAAATGTTTAAGCGGGTTTGATTTTTTCCTCGATTTCCAAAATCAGGGTTAAACTCGAAAACCTCCCTGCTACATTGAAGCTTGATTCTTGTTAGTTTGGCTGTTATATCAAAGGGATACATCATCATACATGTATAAATTAGAAAAATGTGGATATGAACATCAAGAAGGATGTTGTAAAACCAAGACTGGTAACTAATTGTCACTTTAAAACCATTATTGAAAAACTATTACTTTGTTAAGTAAATGTTTTGATTGTGGTTGTTTTGCATGCTAGATGGATGCATCTTGTCTGCTATTTTACTATCTCATCTATAAACATTATTTTTTGGTTTCAACTTTCATGCAGTGTGTGTGTATCAAGACACTTCACAGTTCACATAGATTTGCATAGCTCTTAGCTTCCATGAAGCTGGTAAAACAACTTTATTTTATTGAAGCCAAGTGAAATAGACTTGAGCATAGTCATGACTTGTATGGTTTGTTTTGTTGCATTCATTTAATTTTTTGTAAATACCATGTCAATGTCAATCATTACTTTACCTAGAGGACTAGCGTCAGTGCTATCTCATCACTGAGGGTTTATACATTTAAATTGCAACCCATAATATTTTTCCTTGGCCATTGGACATTTTAGTGTTGCCTAAGTAGATGTTTTATTTGAATCCTCTGCCTCAAATATGCCATGAGGTAAATGCTTCATAAAAAAATAGTAGGATTTCCACTGAAGCAAGGATGATTAGTTCTGTTTGCAATTCTATGATGAAGTCCCTTCTATTTTTTTTTTTCTGTTTTCAGTTCATTTTAGTTTTAAATGTCGAGGTTTTATCTATCCCTCTCTTGCTTGCTGATAAGGTTTGGTTTCCAGGTTCCACTCTTTAACATACTAAAAAAGTTTGACGGCGAGACTATTACAGAGGTGGTCCGTCCTCATATAGCAAGGATGCAGTATCGTGTTACCAGATTGCCTAAGTATATGATTCTTCACATGCGGCGATTTACTAAGAACAATTTTTTTGTGGAAAAGAATCCTACTTTAGGTAGGAATTTAATTGAAATGAACCAAATTTTATTCAAGTTAATATCAGCCTACTTATTTCTAAGTTCACCCTAATCCAATGAATGTTTATTTCAGTCAACTTTCCTGTGAAGAACCTGGAGTTGAAGGATTACATTCCCTTACCAACACCAAAAGAAAATGAGAAATTGCGCACTAAATATGATTTGATTGCAAATATTGTCCATGATGGAAAACCTGGTGAAGGGTCCTATAGGGCGTTTGTGCAACGAAAATCAGAAGAACTATGGTAAGCTATATTTTCGATAAGATAAAAATGTATAAATCGAATGTGTGTTTAACATTTTTAAGGCCTAACACTTTGATTTTCTAGGTATGAGATGCAGGATTTGCACGTTTCAGAAACACTTCCTCATTTGGTTGCGCTTTCAGAAACTTACATGCAAATATACGAGCAGCAGCAGTGAAAGACCAAGTTCAAATCCTTTTCTCGGATCACTTCAACCTGAAAGCAAGTGTTCGGTAGGATTTAGATTATGAGACATGAAATTTGGTTAACAGACAGTGGAGTAGATGCTTTTGGGGAAATATAATGTGCGATTATTGAATCTGAGTGACTCATAATATTCAGACGTATTGCATAGCCTTGAGGGACTCGGTTGATATATCTTTTTTTTTTGTACTTGATCTGGTAGTTCGCTTGAGTAACTCATGGAATGTGAGGTGTCCACTAAGCTAATCCAGATTACATTGCATTGCTTAACATTTTCCATTCTCCTTGATGAGGCGGCTTAGAATATACTGATGAGGTTAAGATACATTTGGTCTTTGAATCTTCAAGTTGCATGATGCATAATGTTTCTTTCAACAATGTAGGATTTAATTACATATTTTTGGTTGACACTGTAAAACTGCATACAAAAGTTGATGTTATTGTGCTAGTGGATTATCATAAATTTAACTTAACGCAATAATAGCAATCCTTATATTTATTTGCCTAACTTAGGTGCAGTTTACACCTACTTTGTGTCTTGATTTGGTTTTATGTTACCTTAAATTTATCTCTCAGCAGATTAACCATATTTACCAAAAGTCTTTATTATTTTTACCGGCCTCAACCCTTCCAAAGGGCTTGTGGTTCGATCACCTAGCTTCCCATGCCTTCATGTTTTCTAAGCTTCTCATGGTCACTGTTCAAATGAACCCGCATCCACGTGATCATGATGTTAAATACTTTTTTGGCTCGTTAACAAAAGTATCCTAAAAGTGATTATATTCTTGATTTGTTATTCTTGAAATACTGTTAAGAGAGCATGTTAAACTCTAATGTTTTATATCAATTGCTTATATTATGCTATTTGATTCGAAAACATTTTGAGCTAAATACTTAGCAATTTATTTCATATCTTACTGATTAGTGATGATAAGATCAGAGATAATGTTTTCTGCATACATAAGTTTTATAATTAGATAATGTCAATGTGTTGTACTAATTTATTGACTGATCTAGACCTTACTTATAGATGTTTTATCTCTGGTTGAAAAAACATTGATATTATCAGAACACCTTACATATAGATGTTTGTGTTCTACGTTGAACAGCCTCAGACCCACATCTACAATGGTCAATCATGATTTTTTGAATTTAGAAGATGTTTGTACCTTCTCCGAAAACACAATTGGTTCACTCAGAAATCGATACCGATTCCAGTCGAAGCAACTTTCCCTAGCTTCTACGTCTGGTTGAAATAGATTCATATGCAAGTCGTGTACGATTTCTCAATTTTGTCCTTTTAAAAAAAGGCCGTAGCGATTAGGTTATAGAAGGTAAAAAGATTCATCTACTTACATTTGTCCATTACTTTTTTGGTATATATAGCAGGGGAGGGGAAATATTTTAATAGAGGGGAGGAAAAGGGATGAGAGGTATTTTAATTAAATATATGTTTGGTTTAAAAGAGGGAATTGAAAAGATTTTAATTAAATATATATTTGGTTCTTAAGAAGAAGAGAGGAGAAAATATTTACAATGAAGTTTGTTTGGTTTAATTTTGCAGAAGGAAAGAGATCAGAATTCATTATAGAGCATTTTTTGGTTCCTCAAATTTGATAGATTTAGAGTGGAGGAGAGAGATATTAAAAGACAGTTTTATAATGTTGACAAAATTACTCTCAAATTTTTATTAAAATCCAAAGTTATCCTTATTGGTGGAATATTAGTAGCATAGGTTATTTTTTGCTCATTCTTTTTCTTACATTGGAGCTTTGGTCTGCTGCAAGTCTGTGCTGACTACTATGCTTGGGACTCTATTGCCTGCTTGGTGTATTCAGTTTGATTTTGTCATCTGTGGGGGAGAGAAGGGTTTGATTTTACAGAAAAACTTCATGACTTTTTGTTTTAATTTTTTTTTTCTAATTTAGATCATATAATTTAATCAATAACCAACAATCAGTGATTTCATTTTCTCCTCATAAAAGTTGTCTCATTTGATGTGTTCCAAACATATATATATATATATATATATATATATATATATATATATATATATATATATATATATATATATATATAT
>JBBPBP010000002.1:3186075-3215090 GCA_037974735.1 Cicer chorassanicum
TATTGAAAAACTTTTTTCAAGTTTTTTAGTATACAAATGTATTTTAGAAAATTTAAATTTTGTATATCGAATTTTTTTTAAAATTTAGTAACACATTTATGTAATAAAAAAAATTTAAATAAAGTTTTTTCGAAATACAAATATGTTATAAATTTTTTTTTTTTAATTTTTTAGAACACAGATATGTACCACAAACCAACATAAAGTTAGTTTTTTTTCATATATAAAAAAAAGGTAAAATTGGTTTTTTATTGAAATGTAATTTAGGAGTATAAATTTGGGAGCATTAGTTAAAATTTTATATTTCTAAACAGCAACAAAACTCACAAAAAACAGGGAAAAAAATTCTACCTAGAGAAAATAAATGTGTACATATTGCTAATGTTTATGGCAAAAACCAAAGATCTTAAAGAGCATCTTCAACGGTCGTCAAATATCTTAGTCCCTCAGCGTGGAGTTACGTAAAATTTAGATTTTAACGAGTTTATTGTTGGAGATGTGTCAAGATGACAGATACTTTCACAATATAATAATAATAATAAATTTATAACTGTTACCTTTTTTATTTATTAATGTATGACCATTAACATTTTTTAATTTATGACCGTTAGCTTTTTTTACCATTAATTTGTATATAAAATACATTTTCTTATTAATTGGAACAATTTGTTTTTCTTACTCTTACTTTTTCTTTCACAATTTTTGTTACATAAGTTTTTTACTTTAAACTTCTATTAACAAAAATTTTTAACTTATTTTTTCATCTGATTGTTTTAAACAAAAATTGTTATAAAAATTTAAGTTTAATTTTATTTTAAATTTAAATTAAAATAATGTATAATAATATTAATTAAAATATTTAAATTAATATTTTAAATTGTAATAAAATTAAGTATATATATATAAAATATTAATATATGAATTAAAGTAATGGGACATAATATAATTCTTAAGAGTTAAATAGTTGAAATAAAATAAATAAATGGTTTCTTCACGATAATGTAATACGACCTTAAGTTCAGCACGCCACACGGACAATAATATTTTTATTACTAAATAGTAGTCTATGCTTTAGCAAGTAAAAAGGAGAAAAAAAATACATAACACAGTTAAATCAGGTAAAGAGTTGTTGTGTAAACCTTGTCATCCGAAACACATGGAGTTGAGGGATGTCCAAATAACATTTGTTGCATTTCTGATATCATATATGGCATATTTGTATTCATTGCTCCTTTAGACTTGTTGTTTGTTTGCTGAATAAATTAAGTAGAACTTGTAGAAGACATTGTCCATATGTTCATTAAAAAAAAAAAAAAAGAACTTGCCCAATTGATTAATCGTGACTGACCCTTGTGTAGCAAAAATCCAAAGAATCATCTATCTACCATATTTGTCTTATTAAATGTGATGTGTTCTCGAGCGTCTAGTCTATGTTTGGATGTCCATATCCTTGGGATGTATCCTTATTATTAAATGTGATGTTTTTTTTTTGGTAAAACTCAAGTTGGTTTTGAAAAATTGTGGCAATTTATTTCTCTTCCAATAAAAATTAGTAAATATGTAAGTGGTATCTATAAATTTATTTGTACTCTAGTTATAAATTTACTTATGTGATATATTTTTATTGAATGTTAATAAATTACTCATAATTTTGCAAATGTTACCTAAAAAAACTTTTCTATTTATATTTTAATTTTTTTGAAGTTATTGTATTAAAATTTTCTGGACACACAAAAACAAAACTATAAGCTACTTAATTAAACTATAAGCCACTTAGTATGTTTTTGTTTCAAATTTCATAAGATATACATTTTGAAAAGTATATCAGTTTTTTTCAGCCATTAAAAAAATATGGTTCAACCAAAAGAGAAGTGACGATATTTGGACAGAAATTAATAATCTTTTATAGAATTTCTTTGTTTGAAAATAGTTACAGAAACTAAGCATGAGGTCATATTTTTCTTGTTTATTATCTTGATGCAAATTGTGTTAGATTGTTGTAAATTTTGTTTGATAATAATGTTGGTTAGGTCATTTTAATCACAGCACAAAATCATTTCCTAAGTCTTTTCATTAATGGTGTAAGAATGCTGCAAACTTTTATCTGCGAATATCATTCTTAGAAAAATAAATTGCCATAATTTTTTTATATACCTTTATGCTCTAAGTATAGGATCGATCATATTGGCATAAATTGGCATAATTTTTGAATAGTGAGAAGCCCCAAACAAAAACAAAAAAGAGAATGTACAACTTAATCAAAGGAAGAGTTGAAACTCCAACCAAATCAAGTATATTTCCAAAATTTTGGTAACGACAAAAAATTGAGAATGTGAGAATAGGGAGATCTTAACTCTGAATAAATACTTAATACGAGCTATAGCTATAATTTGCTCATAAAAAATCAACTAATAACCACTTTCACAATCTATACATGTTCTCCAAAGAAACATTTTTACTTCACGGTATAAATGAATTATTTTTTAAGTATGTCCGTGGTAATATTTAAATTTAATAGTAGATTTGGTCTTTTAATTTTCTTTTATTTTTAGAAATCGGTTCTCTTATTTTAAAATGTTCAAATTTTAGTTTAATTCATAAATTTTTAGACTAAAAATTGTGATATAATATGTCTTAGATACATTGATATCCAATATAATGATCTGAAATGATTAATATTTATGATATTACAAGAAAACTCCGTAAAAACATCATTTTTAAATTAAAAAATTATTTATTTTTGTAATTTAAACAATTAAAAGCAAACAATTAAATTGTATGTCACATCAATTAAATTAAGTTATGCATTATGTTACATTAATTTTAAGTTACATTATTCTTAGATATTTTAAGTTTATTTATTTTAATTTGATATTTAAGTTACATTAATTTGCATCAATAACCTTTAAGTCATGCATACAGTTCTTAAGTGTGAAAATTTTCTTGAATTACTATCATAAAATATTAAGATCTAATCGAAATATTGCAACAAGTTCATTGTTCAAACTACTTTATATGTGAAGGAAGTTAAATACGTTGATTATGTGGATAGACATTTATTATTTTGTGTGAAAGGTTATTCGTGAGTTGAAATTGTTATAGAAATGATTAAGAAATATATACCTTTTATAAGATTTAATGAATCTTTTATGAAAGATTAATATGAGTGATATGTTGTTAGTGCATTTGGTAGAATTTCAAATGATTAGAAGTTTTCAATTAAATTAATTATTGTCGAAATTAAGATAAAAAAATTAAAGGTGTAAAAATAATATAACTTAAAAAAGAATAAAATAATGACATAAACAAAAATTAAATTAAATTTAATAGATCATAGGTATTTTTTTTATTTAACGCCACTTTGGTCAATAAGGTATCGATGTTTAGTAGGAACTTTCAGTTGGAGGGAGACATCATTGAACTACTAATCAGAAAAAAGAAAAGGCATCATTTTTCTGGGAGACATCGATGTACTATGCTTTAGACCCAGATTGATTCGGTGTAGATCATTATGTTCAGCCCAATGACCTCATTTATGAAAAGACTTTAATGGGCTTTAATAGGCCTTGGTTAAGCAAAATTTAGAAAGTTCTCCTTATACCTCCAGATTGTACCTTTTACCCCCGTCCCTCGACAAATTATGTAAAATACTGAAGTTACCCTTTTTGGATTTTTTTAACAACTTCCAACAAATTTAAATTTAACTTTGCTGGAACGTATTTTTTCCAAAAATCTTGAATTTGCCAAAATATTTACAAATTCTAAATTCAAATTTTTCTAAATGTAAATTTTTGGTATATTAGAGTTAAATTTGAAAGTTAGTTAGTTTGTCAAGACTCCATTAAGTTTATATATGTATATATAGAACATATCAAGTGTTCATTTTGTATGTTTTTCATTTTATTAATATATAGTTTAGTTTATTTTATTTTGGATGAGGGATAGGTTAAGTACCCTTTTTGCTTTATGATATTAGCCTTATTATTTTAACTTCTATCAATAAAAATTATGCATGGTTAAGTACAATATATTTTTTTTTGTCTGATTGACATTTTAGCTTTTATCTTATGGTGGTTAAGTAATTAACTATCGATGTATTTTTGATATTTTATATTTTTTTTAATCAATGTTTTTCTGACATTTTTTTCTTGATATTTTTAAAGTTGAAAGTGAATAAAGATAATTATTAAACTCGCGATCTCTTTATCACTCTACTTCCTAACTCCTCCACTCCAATCAGTCATTAAATCAAACTTATATCTCAGAGTCATTGATAGTCTTATAGGTAAAACATATAAGACTATCAAGGACTCTGAGATAAATAATTTATTTTTATTTTAAATATTTTTTCTCTTCCGTGATTACTTACTAAGATTGTAAAAATAATTGTGTATTTTTTAAAAATAATATCAGAATTGTGTGTTGGTGATATTGATATGCAATAAGTGAAAAATATGATTCCACCGTATTAAATTCAATTTTGGTTGCAGAGGATATAACAATAACAACCTCTGCTGATACAGACATACACTAACATAAAACATAAAACATAAAACATATTGTTTTGTAATTAATTCCCCACAAGTAAAAACCATATTGATATTGGTATACCAGCTTTCAGGTAGAGATGTAAGTAGTTCCACTATTTATTTTATAATGACCTCAAATCTCAGGTCTCTGAGTTCTCAATACTATACAATATCCTAAATATGAGTTGTCATTCATTCTCTTGGAATATTTGTTCGGATTGTTGTGGATTAGGCGATACCAAACCACATAATTTGTTCTACATAATAACTGTTCCTAACATAATTTATTCACCAGAATTTAATCGACATATATAAAATGGCAAATGAGATAAGCCAAAACCACGTGGATGAGCAGGTGAGACAGCCACTAGTATCTGGAATTTGTGGAACAAGCTAGCTACTTGACAACTTCCAAATCCACCACAATGTTATTTTCAACCATTTTATGGTACGCATATGTTCTTTTCTTTGTCTCGGTTTGACCATTCTACCATTTCCATCTCATTTGTCTTTTTGTGAAACGGGAATATATAATTTAAATTGTAATTGATTATAATAATTTATTTTAATAATTAATATATTTTATTTAGATTAAGCTATTGTAACTGATCTGAAGTAGCTCTCGAACGATGGCCGGAAATATGGTAGAGTATGAAGATTTCATGGGGAAGAGTATACTTACAAATACTCTAACACTCAAATAAGTAAATACCGTGCATATTTCACTATAATTATAGATTAATGTTTAAATTAGATCACACCGATCTTCTAAAATGTCATAGAGAGAAGTTGGGGTTAAAATCCATTTTGGATCTGTCTAGGTCCAGTCCGAAACTATTGTAGTTAACATTATTGACATTAACTTCTTATTAAAAAAAAAAATTAAGATATTAAGATAAAGAAACATAAGCCTACGTTGAACTACGTTTATATTTATTTTTCCTTGAACGTGTAGGGTGGAACCCGGATTTAATTTGAGGTAGGTGCTTTTTGTTACTTTTGCATACTTACAGGCACATATTTAAATATATAGGTGAATTTTACAGGGAGGGACAAAAAAACAAAATTGTTGACTGATGAGAAGTAAGTGGAAGACTAGCTATGCATTATTTGGTCAAGGTCTTTTATAATTTGCATGTGATTTTTTTTTTGTCCCAGCAATTAGATGATGATAGAGAGGAAATGTCCCAGTTAATGGAGCTTGACTCTTCCGCAAATTTGCCAATTCAATTTTGTACTATTGTTTACTATTATTACTCAGCAATATCAATCAATTGGTTACTATTTGTTTTTGTCTAATAGCTCTCTAGCAATCAATTAATTAGAGATAGTTTAAACCAGAAAATTTTGGCTTAGTCAAAAAAAAATTAAGCAAATTGACTCTATAATTGGTCTTTCATAATTGATCTTAGATCCATTTCATCAACAGTTACTTAAAATAAAATGTAACTTTTCATTTATGAGAATTGAATGCTGGAGGTTGGCCTTGAAAGAGGTTTGCATTTTGAAAGCAAATTGGTACATTTAACTAGAATATTAATATTAATATAATTCATAGCATAGATTGCTTGTTGAATGAATGAGCTACTACTAGCTAGGATGGTTTGTCAAGGAAATAGTAGAAAAATAAACAAATACATTGCCAATTTCTTCTGGCTCTGTCATTGGAATAATTTCTTTTCTAACCCAAAAAGGAATTTTAGCCCATCCTTTGAATTCTGCACTCTGCAAATTTTGCAATATTTAGTCAATTTGCAGCAAAATTCAAAGGGTATATATGGAAACAGCTGAAACAAAATAAAATACTAGTATTTTTTCTATTTGCAAACATCTAGGCATACATAAATAGCTACAATCGTATAAATCTTTCTCACGATTTCATATATGTCAACCAGTGATGACAGCAACTTAAAATTTTGACCTGTACTTAAACTATCTCTTTTGCTGTATTGGTATTTTGTTTTGGCTACATTTAAAATATTCAAACATAGACTTCTAAGATATTTTAGTTGAATCGTTGTGTTTTTGAAGTAGAATTTAGGTATGTCTAATAGGTAATACACAGTTAATTATCTTGTAATATCATACTATAATCTCATAATTTCGATAACTTAGGTATTTTGTTTAGTCGTTTGTCTATTTATGGTTACGAGATTAATCATTTTTTCTATTGTACAAGAAGTTTTTAACTAGTGTTCCACTAAGTTGCTAAAACCGTCTTTAGAATAGTTTGACCGACTAAAAGACACGTGCATCACATGATCCTTTAAGATGGTGTTTGGATTATAAGTTGTAGTTTTTGGATATTAAACTCATATGACCAGTAGATCGAAATATTAGCTAAAATTATCACGATCTACATTGTAAAATAAAAAGAAAGAAAATTGTTAATATTTTTATTAATTGATTAATATGCAAAATGTCTAGTAAATTTGATGTTAATGTATCTATAGTGTTTAATTTATATATAGACCGTAAAGTGTAAACATCAAGGACTAAATTTAAATAAACATTTATTTCCCTGGTTTTGATCATAAATGAAAATAGACGCATAAGCAAGTTCCCCCCACATCCAAAACCTTGTGATAGTGTTTGAAGCACTTTCTGAAAGAGTTGGTAGAATTAAGCAGTATAGGAGGTGTTGTCAACTGCGGTTTGGGATTGGAGAATTTATTGCATGCCGATCTGAACAACTTTAGCTATACCATTACATCATATGCCCTTTTTAAACACTCTGAATCCCAAATTAAAGAATTGGGACCCCATCACTTTCATTCACCTTAATATATACATTAATTCAGGACCATAGTATATAGTATGTATGTATATTTGTATCCCACTCCATTCCAATTTCCAAAAGCACTGTCTCAGTAAATTTCACAATTTCAAAGTGGAGAAATTATTATTTATGTTACATAAAAAACTATTGAAAAATAAAAGCCTCATTGAGTGACATCACTATTCACTAGTACTAATTACACGAGGTAGATCAAGCAGTCAACGCCCATTCTACCAATTTCATTAAATTCTCATTCAACCATATAGAGTAACCATACTCACGTGCCGTTAACTTCTCCGTTATAAAAAACACATGAGATAACGCCGTTCCGTTCCTTCCCACTTCACTATTAACTAACAGCAAACAGTCCCACTAGACCAAACCAACAACAACCTCTGTCTCTTTTCATTCATTTCCTTCAGGTATAATACTACATGAGATTGAGACTATGCATCTAAGAAAAAAAATGAAACCCTTTTTTAAGTTCTTGATTCTCCTATCTCTAATTTCTCTCGCAGAATCTTCATGCAACAGAGAAAACCAGAACCTAGTATCAAAGGCTTTTCAATTTGTTTCTGGATTCAACACTTCGTTGTTCCAAACAAAAAGCTTCAACTGTTCAAAGGGTGAGATTAAGATCATAGAACTTCCATCCAAAAACTTAAGCGGAAATATCTCATGGAGATATCTAAGGAACATGAGCAAGTTAGAAATTCTTGATCTTTCAGGGAATTTTCTACAAGGTCAAGTCCCAAACTGGTTTTGGGGAAGTTCAAGTTTATTGATAGTGAATCTCTCCAATAACAGATTCGGAGGAAGCATTTCATTGAAACCCATTTCAATTTCATTGCTACAAAATCTCAATCTTTCACACAACAGGTTCACAAATCAAGTTCAACTTTCATTTTTTCATAACCTTAAAATTCTTGACCTTTCATACAACAATCTCAACACTTTACCTTCCGGATTTCAAAACCTCACCAACCTTAACCACCTTGATCTCTCAAACTGTAACATCAAAGGTAACATAAAACCCATTTCTTATCTTACTTCACTTTCTTACCTAAACCTTTCAAACAACACTTTGAACGGTAGTTTCCCTTCTGAATTCCCTCCTCTAAACAACATCAAATTCCTCAACATCTCACACAACAACTTCAAATCCTCCACTACTTTAGAAAAATTCAAAAAATTCGGAAAATCGTCGTTCATTCATGCGGGTAACAACTTCAATTTCAAAAACTACAACGCTTCAAAAACACCAAAGATTCATTCAAGTTCAAATTTGAAAAAGACAAAAGCAATTCACAGGGAGAACAAAAAAAAGTCAAAACAAAAAAACATGATTGTTGTGGCAGCGTCCTCGGCGTCAGCGCTTGTTTTTGTCGTGTTGTGTGGTTGTGCAGTGTATATTTGTTACAGAAAAAAAAGGCAATTGACGAAAAAGAAGAAATGGGCAATAGCGATATCGAAACCGATGATGCAATTAACAGTAAAGATGGAGAAATCTGGACCGTTCGAATTCGAAACAGAATCGGGTACATCATGGGTGGCTGATCTGAAAGAACCGTCAACAGCAGCGGTTGTGATGTTTGAGAAGCCATTGATGAATATCACGTTCGTAGATTTAATGGCTGCCACGTCACACTTTGGGAAAGAATCTCAACTTGCGGAAGGTAGGTGTGGGCCCGTATATCGTGCTATATTACCTGGTGATATACACGTGGCAATCAAGGTGCTTGAGAATGCGAGAGACGTTGATCATGATGACGCTGTTTCAACTTTCGTTGACTTATCACAACTTAAGCATCCAAATCTGTTGCCTCTCTCCGGTTACTGTATTGCAGGTATAGTACTCTCCACTCTCTGCGCTTTTTTTATTTATTTATTTTTTTTCAAATGCTTCCAAAATTTTGTTGCAGTGTCCTTTTGGGTTGAACCTGCTCTCATTAAATGACTTTCACGGGGTTTTAAATTTCCTAACGTGGAACCATTTTTACTCACCTAAATCTACTCATAAGTTATGATTACGTTTGGAAATTTATGCAGGTACTACTTTCCAGTTCTTAGCTTTTAACAGGGAGTATTTCCAAATTTTCAAATATCAATTAAATTACACTCAATTTTTCTTATTAATTTTATAAATAAATTTATAGCAGAGACTTGAAAGTGATGTACATGTTACTTGAGGACCACATCACAACTAAAATAATTATTAAAAAAAATAAATAATTTTAATGATTATATTATAAGCTCAATACTTCATTAAAATTATTATTATGTAAAAGATTTATTTTTGAAAAACAATTTTATTTAAAATGAAAAAAAGTACATACATGAACAATTACAGAAATTTAGAAACTATAACTTTATGATAAAATGATTTTATTTATCATCGAGAAAATAAAATGACATTATTTTATAATGGAGTACATACTATTACTAGTAAAACAAATACGTACACTGGTATACTTGCACTACTAGTACTAGTGAGTTTTTTTTTTTTATAATTACTCATAGAAGTACTAGTGGTTGTTTTAGAGCATTTATGTACATAATTAACTTCTACTCATATGTATTTATGTTTTGGTAAAAGTTATTTATCAGCCACGTTATGTTTCATCTTATATAGAAAATAAAATTAACATGGCATGTTCATGCAAATTAATGATAATAACATTACTTTTTTATTCATATTACGTGAATTTATAAGATTGGATTAGATTTAGAATTTTATTTTCGTAAAATTTAACTTAACTTTGAACATAAAAATTTTACAATAATGAGATTCTTTATTATTTCATCTACAAACTAAAAATAAATACAAATGTTCAGTACTAAAATACTAGTACAACTACTACATGAATTTGCAAATAATAAAATGAAGCATTACATTGGAGTTAAAAAAAATGGAGCACTATAATGTTACATTTATTCATGTAAGTCCTGTATATATAAATATTGTGGTTTCTATTATTTATTTATTATTTTTTGAAATTGAAATTTCAGGGAAGGAAAAGTTAGTGTTGTACGAGTTTATGTCAAACGGAGATTTAGGGAGGTGGCTACATGAGCTACCAACGGGTGAGACTAACGTGGAAGATTGGAGTAGCGATACGTGGGAGATTCAAAACGGCGTCGGTTCACGTGCCACGTCACCAGAAAAAATGGGTTGGCCAACACGACACCGTATTGCTGTGGGTGTGGCGCGTGGACTAGCTTTTCTCCACCACGCGGGATCGAAGCCCGTCGTTCACGGCCATCTTGTCACATCAAACGTCCTCCTCGCCGATGATTTCGAGCCACGCATCGCCGATTTCGGGTTTCGAAAATTCGGACAACAATGTCCTCCGAATTGCAGCACCGAAACAGACGTTTATTGCTTTGGTGCTGTGCTTATGGAGCTTTTAACGGGAAAGCCCGGTACGGCGGAGACAGTGGTTTGGGTTAGGAAGCTTGTGAGAGAGGGTCATGGAGTGAGGGCGCTTGATGAAAGACTTAAACTCGGTGGTGGTGACTCAGAGAGTCAGATGGTTGAGAGTCTCCGAGTTGCGTATCTTTGTACGGCTGAATCGCCAGGGAAGAGGCCCACTATGCAGCAAGTTTTGGGCCTTCTCAAAGATATTCATCTCAGAGTTGTACTCGATTGAGTTGACTCGTCCCTTGACTCGTTCATTTTATTTTATTTTATACTACTCAGTTCTTTTTTATAAAAGGCAATTTAGTCAACAACAAAATTGTTGTAATTAGTCTGTATTATCAAATACATCGACTTGTCTATTATAAAAAAGAATTGAGGTAGTATTTTTTTGAGTGTTCAAGGTCCACGAGATTCTTAAAGCGTTTAAGGTTTAACCTAGATGGAGCCTTGGTTTTGGAATTGTACCATGTTTTATTTTTTGTTTTTTTTAAATATTTATGATGACTATGATTGCAATGTGTATATACCAAAAAGTTTAGGAGAAAAAGGAAAAAGAAAAAGGGGAGAAAATGAAGTGGGGTATGAACCATATAGTAAGGGAAAAGCTTGGTAATTAATCAATGAATGGACGAAGGGGAGTGTTGTGTGTATTTTTGGGTGATCGAGCAGGCAAAGAGTAGAGATTCTCACTTATTATTATTTCACTCTTCTAAAAGGGGCTTCCATCATTTTATTTTCTTTATTTTTCCTTTTTTGTTTTAATTATTTTCTTTTTTATCCTTTTGATTTTGTCTTACTCTCTTTCACTTTGTTTTCTTTTACTTTTTTCCCGTTCCCATATGGGTTTAATTTATTTTTATCTCTAGCAAAGAATATTCTTCCCAAAAGAAACAAATTGAGAGAGTTGGATGAGATAAATAAACCTATCGACACCTATGTCTTTCACTAGTAGAATTTTATCTTTTTAAGTCAGTTAAAATGTATATTTTAAGTCGGTTCTGTGTCCGAGTTAACAGCAAACGACTTAAAAAATATGTTGTTTTTAACTCGTTTCATGAACCGACTTAACAGAGCTTCGTCTTGTTAAGTCGATTCAGCTTAACCGACTTAAACATCATAAATTCTGTTCAACAAATCATCTTTTTAAGTCAGATCTTTTGATCATCTAACTTAATAGATAGATTTAAAATAATTATTTTTTTTAATAAATTTCTCAATTTGTTTTTATGCTGCTGATCCATACATATACAATATTTCGTATTAAATATCAACAATTATACAATATTTCGTATTAATCATTCTAGTAATGTAAGATGTCAAAATTATTATTATATATCAACAATTATAATAGTAGAACATTATTAAAAAAATTACTCACAATAATATCTCTACGTAAATAAAGTTTATTATTCGATAAATAAAACTTGAGAACCAAATCTGAAATGGTGGCAATAAAACGGCGATGATGGCTTTGAAATAGTTGTGAAGTGGACGTCAGAGTAAACTAGGAAGTGCAATTGCAAGTGTTCACGAAATTAGAGAATAGAGAAGGTTTATTATTCAATAAAACTTGAAATGGTGGCAATAAAACGTCGGTGATGGATGTGAAATAGTTGTGAAGTGGAGGTTAGAGTAAACTAGGAAGTGTAATTGCAAGTGTTCACAAAGTTAGAGAATAAGGAAGATTTAGAGTGCAGTGGTTAGTAGAGTAGAAGATAAAAAGAAACAAATTAAGTGCGTGGTTGGTAGAGTGAAAGATAAAAAGAAACTAAGTGCACTGTACTGTCTGGAAGATAAAACGCTAAACGGACGTGGTTAGTGCAGTGGAAGATAAACCGCTACCACGAGATTTTTTATATTATTTAAATTTGTCCGGTTATCAATATAACCGCTTTAAACAAGTTATAAATATTTGCAAAATTGCAACCGTCTTATTTTATTGAGTCGTTTACTTAACTAACCGAGTTAAACATAGAAGAAGAGATATATATTAATTTTTTATTTTTATTTTTACTGTCTCTCTTAAATCGGTTGCTAATACAACCGTGTTAAACGATTTTTATCTATTTATAAAATTGACACCGCCTTATTTTATTAACTCGTTTGGGTAGGCAATCGACTTAAACATACCTCCGCCTCAATTGTTAAGTCTGGTGGCACGTAAACGACTTAATTCATCGTATTAAAAACTCAATTTTATACTAGTGTTTATTTGCATGTCAATTTGTTGCAGCGTTACGTACTTGTTTTATCGAAACAACAAAAGGGCCACATATGTGCCGTGTTTGAGAATCATTCATGGGGTCATGACTCTTCGAGTGTATGTTTATACCATTTGGTAATTTAAATTAATCTTGGTTTGTCAATATTGTACGCTAAATATTATGGTCAACAAGTAGCTTTCAAAAGTTGCGTAGTTGTTTTGCATGATTAAGAGGTCAAATCTTTTAAATGATGTCAATCAATGAAATACTACTGCTTCACTAATTAAGGGAATAGTTCAGACATATATATATATATATGAATATGAACATGAGAAAATAATTGTATGTCTACCAACTAAGAAAGTTCTACGACTGAATATGAAAACATTACTCTTGCGTATATGTTAATTGCAATCATGTTTTGCATTTCAATTCTAGGCGATATTTTTAATTTAGCAATCATGATTAACGTTGAACTATTATGTCTAGTTGTATTTAGTGGTTTATTTCAAATTAATTTGACTTTAGCTAGTGACGATGAAATGGCATATATTTGTATAATACCTTGCGCTATTGACTATACAATAAGTATACAAAGACTAAACACTTATTGTAATACGTTGTTACAATAGTCTCTAAATGTCACTTGAGAAAATTTAGTAAAAGTCTTCAATTGAAGTGAGCAAATATAGTCTCAAGGAAAGTGAGGATTGTTATGGTGGTAGAAGGAAACAAATTTGTTGAACACACGATCACAAGGTTTGATATATGGTCATTATGATCACATTGTAATGCACACGGTCACTCAAGAAGGGATGGAGGAAGAGGAAGTGGTCATGGTGGTTCTAGAGGAAGTTGAGGTCTAGCTAGGTTGTCAATCTCTTAGCAAAGACCTTGTGTATTTTTATAAGTGTCATAAACTGAGTCATTATCAAAATGAATGTTTCAATTAAGAAGAGGAGAAGGCCAACTATGCTACATTTAATGAGGAGAAATTAATGTTAATAATGGCTTCTTAAGATAGTTAAAAAATTCAAGAATGGAAAATGATTGGTGTAACACCTAAAGTATCGTAAGAAACTATAAGCACTACATAAATGCATATTTGAGACCTAATCATTATCATAAAGCCCTTTTTGTCAAACTCCTACTATTTATTTTACACTATAAATCAAATAAGTTGGGTATAATCAATTAATAGAAGAAAATCCGTAAAAATTGGATTTTTTTATCAGATGGGTCTTAATTAAATAAGTAAATTACTTAATCGATTAACAGTTATGCAGTTGGATCGGGTTAATTCATTTCAAATTCAAATCAATTGTGTTTATACAATCCAACGAACTGAATTATGCATTTTTATCCCATATAATCAGTGAATAATATAGCCTTTTGAAAAACAAAGTGGCCAAACTTTTGAAGACACACCCTAAGGCAATCATATAATCACTGAATAAGCTAATATGACTGTACATCTAATATAGACAATCATATCTTAATCTTGCTCTAAATAACTTATAACATTTTAGATTATATTGCACCTCTTACCCATGCACCTATTATCTATTATGAATTGAAATAGTTCTACCTATGTAAATAAAGGGTCATTGGATCATCACAATCTAAATCTCATTCAATCTCTTTCAAATTTTTTTTTTTTTAATTTTTTTATTTGGATATAAATAATGTATGTAAAATTTGACACAAATATAAAATCATTTGATATATTATTGAGACTTATAAAGATTAACGATGTTCAATAAAAGTTAATAAAACGCTCATTTTGATGTAACTCAATAATATATCAAATGATTTTGTATTTATGTAAAATTTTATATGAATAATCTATATGATATAAATTTTGAATCCAAATCGTGAAAAATTGAAAGAAAAAAAAAAGGTAAAATTATGAGAAATAAAGAGGATTTGGAGAGATTAAGAGAAATTTGGATGGAGAGGAACAAAAGACTTCAGCAAAATTGGTTTTAAGATTTACTCCTTAGTTTTTGTTAATTGCATTCTGAATTAAATTATGAAAAGAAACATTAAAAAATAAGGTAAAAAAATAATTATTGGGATCTTTGAATCAATCACAATAATTTTTTAATGTATAAAAATTATTAAAAAATAAATAAATATATTTTTTGTTAATTATTTTCATCAATTAATTTAGCCATTAAATATTTCTTTTATTAATAAATTTAATCTATAAATTATTAACAAAATAAAAATTTGTGATATATTTATAATTTTAATATATTTTAAAATTATAGAAATAATACATTATTTATTTACTTATTTATACTAAAATGATTGTTTATCCTAAAAAATTAGCATTGTGATACATGTACCTTGTTTCACCTTTCCAAGCTTTTTTTCAAAGCACTTTGTATTTTCAGCCTTGTTTCCTCTGTCTTTCCCAAGGTTGAAGGTTGAATGAGAAGGTAAAATTCCAGAAACCATTTTTTCATCAAAATTCCTAACTAATTCACATTTACTCCTTTCCCTGGTTAAAATGTCGACATATTTTCTCAAATAATAACGAGTACAAAAAATATATTATATATTTGATTCAAAATTTATATTAAATATATTAATTTTTTTAGTTTGTTTTTGTTTATATCGTATACCATATGATTAATATTATAAATTATCTACTACCAGCTTGATTATAAGTACTAGTTTCCAGAATTGTCAAAACAATGGTGCAGTAATAAAAAGTCAATTTTTTTTAATCACAAATAAGATTGTGAATAGCAGTGCTTCTAAATTTTTTACATGACACACTCATATATGATACATTAAAGTGGAATGGTTCAGTTTAGAAGCTCTTTTGCCTTTTGCTTTATTTACATCATGTTGCCAAGTATATGCTACAAATCAATTCGAGTCATTGTTATATTTTATTTTCTGAAAGATTTTAATGGGCAGAGTTGCTTTTGACCTTTCTAATTGAGAATTAAATCAGTCACCGATTTTTTTTTACCAAAGTTTGTTCCAGAGATAAGAGTAAGATTTAGTTCGACCCGTCCTAATCAGTTGTGTGGGTTATAACTCTTTACGTTTGAGGCAGACACTACTAGGATATGTTTCTCTTTTGGTTTAGGGTTTAGGAAGCATAAAGCCCAAATCATGGATCAATCTACTATGCACAAACAGTCTGAGGGGAGGTGCACATCAGCAACAACAAACTTGTACTCAGTTCATCAAAGAGAGATGTTATTTAAAAAATAATTTTTTTACGAAATTGGCATCATAGTATATTTACGATTTGGTTGTTTGCAATCAGATTTTGATAAATAAAAACTTATAAAAAAATTTATATTTATCTCATTTTAATGAATATATTTATATTCTTTTTTTTTTTTCTATAAAAGATATTATATAATTATCACTAGAAATTCATAAATAAAACATCATATATTATATTTCGACATTTGTCAGATGAACTAAGATGTAAATACGAATATATTTATATTTATTCGTGGCATCCATTTATAAACATCATATTATAATTTGTCAAAAAGAAAACATCATATACTATAAAAAGCTTTCAATTTTATTTAGAAAATTGAGCGTTTAAGGCCCATGGAGTTTAGCATGTGGAGAACTCGACTAGGCTAGTAAACTAATTAAATTTTTTATTTTACTTTTAAATCTTCTCAAAAATCTAAACTTTATATGCATTAGTTAATCTAAAAGTGTATTTTATATGTCTAGATTATCTGATTCGAATGTGTATTTTTATATATTTGATAATATTAAAAGTAAGAGAAGAAACGTTCAAATTAATTTGTAGCTTATAATAAATTTGGACTAGCCCATTCCAATGTGGGCCTTTTACAGACCGGCTGGAATGAGCGAGGCTGACTTGAATCCACACCTCTTCTCATTACTATTTACTACTGTATTAAACAATTAACCCAACTAGATGAAAAAAATACTAATAATGTTATTTGCACTTTAATTTTTGGACATCACACGATTTTTATTTTCAAAGCTAGAGTAAATTTTATAGAATTGAACTCAGTCCAATTACAATAAAAAAAATAGTAGTAGCAGTTGCCCCGTTAGAACCCTTAGTTACTATAATTCCGCATGAATTTATGGTACATATAAATAGGAAAAAACATTGTACATGGAACGAGGCATTGTCATAGAAGATATACCGTAGAAATTTATCATTCACCCCTCTATTTTTACTTTCCACCGCACAAGTAGATGAAAAAAAATTATTTTATTCATTTTTTACCTTCATCACCTAATATAGATAAAAATTTGAATTTTTTTTTTAAAATTGAATAAATTGCATTTCACAAATTTTATATTTAATTAAATTATTAAATTTTTAAATTTTTTTATAAATTTTTTAAAAATTTCACATTCAACAATTGTGATTATTTTATAAAATAAAATATTCAAAAAATTTAAAAATCAAATAGAGTAAATATCCTAAAAATGATTATTTAAAAAAGTGATTATTTTAAAAATTAAAGTCCTGTTTATTATAGATTTAAAAAATTGCTATTTAACAATTTAGAGGGAGAAAATTATTATAAATTAACATAAATTTTACATACATGATAACTTATATGACAATCAATCTAACAATTGATTTTGAAAAAATATTTACCATGTAGAATGCTATTGAATGAGTGTTGAAGTTTTCCGTCTAACTATAAACGGTGGCTGTTAAATGCAATGTGTTGCGGTTGTTAATTTTAACTGCCAGATCTTAAATCAATAATGGAAAAGGAAAATTACGTTTACTTTTCCTGAAGTCATTTAAAAGACACTAACACTCCCTCTAGTTTTGAAAAATCAGTCATCTCCCTGATATACTAAAAGAACTGCACAAACACTTTTTTGGCACACTTTTATCTATTCATGTCATTTATTATATGCCACAAGTTGAGTTTTCACTTTAATTTGTAAAGGTACAACTATACATTTGATTTTTGCAATTTTGAAATGTATGATTACGTTCATAGTAGCACAACTGGAGTGTATATTATAGTATATTTTTAATAAATGACAGGTAAAGTTGAAAGAGTGACAGAAAACAAATGTTATGCACAATCTTTTTAATCAATATAGGTGTCGAGAATCATGATTGAGTATAAGAAAGAGATAAATAATTAAAGAGAAAAATAAAACTTAAAATAATTATGTGAAGAATTATTATACAATTAGAGTATGGTATACTTTTATATAACGATCTTAATATAACTAACCTAACAAATTATACCTAATTATAAATATCTTTTAACTACTTCTAACAATTTGAGAGGTTATGTTTTTTCAAAATTAGAAAGGATATTAGTGTTATTTAAGTGATCTTATCGAAGGTAAAAACAGTTTTTCTTAATAGAAATTGTTCAGTAGTAATTAATTGAGGATGTAATCTGAACTATCCAATATCAAATAAACCGAGGAGATTAAAAACTGTGTGAAATGTGGGCATTTTGTAGAGCAGGGATCCCTGAATTGCTCTGTTCTTACACACCCACACCATTTCTTACTTGTAGTGCCTTATATTTTATCAAATAAATAAATAAAATCTTCAACTGTGCTTTCTTTCTCTAAACTTTGCATTTACTTTTTAGCATTTTTATAATTTGTCATTGTCATTGTCTCTTTCTCTCTCTTGCTTCCATCATTGTATTGACCTTTCCATTCTCCTTTTGACTCCAAACTCACTTTGCCCTTCCCTCCAAACCTTCTTTCTTTTCATCCACCTTTTTCTCTCAACCCTCTTTTTGTTGTTCATCTTTCATAGACATTAATATTTTAGTAGCAAACTGTGGCAGAAATCATGGAAGCTCCAAAGGCAGAGGAAATAAGCCACCCACCAATGGACCAACTTCATGGCTTAGAGTACTGTATTGATTCAAACCCATCTTGGGGTTAGTTTTAATCCTTCCCTCTCATCTGCATTTTCAGATTATAAATAAAAGCTGAAGTTTTTGTGCTAGATAGTTAGTTCATGATATATAAATATAATGTTACTTATGCAGTGTCTATGCTTTAAGCTCAAATTACTCTTGCTGCTAGTTAAGATGTTACTAGATATGAAAATTATTCATGTGTTTTGTCCTAAGTGTTTTAGACTTTTGAAATATTTGGTTCATGACATTCAGTTTTATTGATATAACTTTTTTTATATTTTGGTTTCACTAAGAGTGTTGTTTGTGTTTTAAACTATTAACAGTGGAATCAGTAGTTCTGGGTTTCCAGCATTACATTTTGGCTTTAGGAACTGCGGTGATGATTCCTTCATTTCTTGTGCCTTTGATGGGTGGAACTGATGTAAGTCATTCCAATTTTCTAAACTTCAAGTCCTTTTGTTTCAATAGTTAAATTTCTATGTTGTTATTATTATTTTGCATTGTCCTAGATAGAGAATTTGTATCTATTGGTAATAATAATATATTGATTGAATGAATGATTTCAGGGTGATAAAGTGAGGGTGGTACAGATTCTGCTTTTTGTAGAAGGAATTAATACACTCTTGCAGACACTCTTTGGAACTCGGTTACCAACAGTGATGGGAGGGTCTTATGCATTCATGGTCCCCATTATATCCATTATTCATGACTCCTCATTGGCCTCTATACAGGACCCTCATTTGGTTAGTACATTTCTCTAATCTATGGTTAGTACATTTCAATTTTAAGCATATGATTATAGTATTATAGTATTGTGAACGATTAAGTTAATAAGTCCAAAATCAAAATTATTGAACATTTGCACACACTTTACTCGTCATTTATTCAATGAATAATAGCTGTGACCTAGTTTATAGAATATGTGAGTTCAAACATTTAATTTTATTTTCAGAGATTGAACTAATGCTCTTCCATTTATATCCAGAGATTTGTTAACACTATGAGAGCAGTTCAAGGTGCAATGATAGTGGCATCAAGCATACAAATTATTTTGGGATTTAGTCAATTATGGGCCATTTGTTCGAGGTAAGCTATTCAATGTGAGAAAATTCATAGATTCTATGAAGCATTGATATAGATACGGACATTGGACACAATATTGATACATGGATACAGTAATAATTTATGGAAGTGATTGAGTAATAACCAAATGTATCGGTGTCGTGTCAGTGTCAGACACTAACACATGTTGGACACCAGACATGCCTTCTATCTGAAGTGTTGTTGCTATATCAATATATATATCAACATCAAATAATTTGTCTTCTTCCTATTATTTTTGTTCAGGTTTTTCAGCCCACTTGGAATGGTTCCAGTAATTGCACTAGCTGGTTTTGGGTTATTTGACCGAGGGTTCCCTGTGGTATAACAATAGTTCACATGTCAATAATACAATTTCTTAAATTCACCTCTTGCTCAATTTTAGCATTTTTTTTTCAGGTTGGACATTGTGTTGAAATTGGAATTCCCATGTTAATTCTATTTGTAGCCTTCTCTCAGGTACTTACCAACTTCACTTTAATGATGTGAAGCAAGCTAATCAAATCAGCTTGTGACTCCCCAAAAGAAAGTGAATATTTTTAAAATATTTAAACTAAACTTTTGTTTTGATGCTTCACTATTAATCAGAAGTGTTCTTAAGTTAAATTTCTTCGTATTTGAAATATTATTATAACTGTGTTACATATTTGTTGTGTTGTATGCAGTACTTAAAAAACTTCAATGCAAGACAACTACCAATATTAGAGAGATTTGCTCTGCTTATATCAACCACAGTGATATGGTCCTATGCACATCTCTTAACAGCCAGTGGAACATACAAACACAGGCCAGAATTAACCCAACATAATTGCAGAACAGACAGGGCCAACCTCATTTCTTCTGCTCCATGGTTAATACCAAAAGCATTTCTTAAATAGTTTAATGTTTTTCTTCATATTTTGAACTTTAGAAATATTCTTCTGCTCAGTTATTGTTGTAAATGTCTCTTGAATATGTTGTCTGCAGGATAAAGATCCCATACCCTTTTGAGTGGGGTGTTCCTACATTTGATGCTGGTCATGCTTTTACCATGATGGCTGCTGTTTTGGTCTCCTTAATTGAGGTACTATATATACACAAGATGACCATAATTGAAATTCAAATCTATTTTCTATTTTTGACTAATTATAGTTTTTTTCAATTGAATATGACTCATATTCACTAATAAGTGGGCAGACTCTCAAGCATAACAGAGCAAGAGCACCTACCCTTTGGGCTTGGCCCATCAGTATGTTGGGTTACGACTAAGAGGGTTGGAGGGGGGGGGGGGGGGGGGGGGGGGGGGGGGGGGGGGGGGGGGGGAAGGGGAGCGACACCCCTGCAATACTTGTAATAGTATTTAAACAATGCATTGTACAATCATGTAACCCTAAACATTGAATAATCAAAAAATTACAGCAGTCTATATTGTCGGAGACATATGCACAATTGGCCGAATCACATGATCAATAGTTTGCTTTCTTGTCTGCGTTTTTACATCTGTTTTCTGTAGAGCCGAATTTGCTATTCTAACATTTTCCCCAAAAAAAAAAATCTAACAGTCAACTGGGGCATACAAAGCTGCATCAAGACTAGCAAGTGCAACACCACCTCCTCCTCATGTTCTGAGCCGTGGTGTTGGCTGGCAGGGAATTGGAATCTTGTTGAATGGACTATTTGGAACACTGACTGGTTCAACAGTTTCTGTGTAAGTTCTATTCTTCACTATTGTCCATAGTTTTCACTTTAAGTGGGATGCAAATTGATTTTTATAGGACCATGACAGAGAGAATGTTGGACTACTAGGAAGCACTCGTGTTGGAAGTCGAAGAGTCGTTCAAATTTCAGCTGGCTTTATGATATGCTTCTCAATGTTAGGTGAGTGGTAAATTATGCTGTATATCAAAGATCTTTATTTCATAATTTTCACATACAAGGAACCATAATTCATGAATAATCCATGTTTTTCTTCAGGAAAATTTGGGGCATTTTTTGCATCAATACCCTTCCCCATTTTTGCTGCTATGTACTGTGTCCTGTTTGGCCTTGTGGGTGAGTTTCAATCAAAATTTCACATTTGACTTTGTTTGAGAATTTCCTTGGTTCCTCTCTTTTTATGACAAATAATTATTTTTGGTTTTCAGCTTCTGTTGGGCTATCATTTTTGCAGTTTACTAACATGAACTCAATGAGGAACCTCTTTATTACTGGTGTTGCCCTTTTCTTGGGTTTTTCTATTCCTGAGTATTTCAGAGAATACACTGCCAAGGCTCTTCATGGTCCTACTCATACAAGTGCTAGATGGGTGAGTTAGTTGTTTTATTATGTTTCAATTATTTGGGAAGTCAACTCAAATGCACAATGCATGCACATGTCTTAGGAAAAATATCAGAAGGGTAAGGCTATTAAAGTCCTAGCTTTAACTTTACCAACAAAAATTTATTTGTCATTAGTTTTTACAAACAAAAAGATCACACTGACTATTGAGAATTATTGGGTCGACACTGAATTTCAGATTCATAAAGTATAGAGCTTGAATATTATAGGTATTGCATGATATTTTATTAAAACCAATAGCTACTACTCACTATCTCAAAATGCATGTACTGATTTGTACATCTCATAATTGTGATATCCTCATCTAGTCATTTGTGTCATATTCATCCACAGTAAAGTGACAGAACAATTATGCATCATCTGTTTCTATTTGTGATCGTTTCCATTTGATGCAATCTGCATGCAAAGCATTTAATTCTCTTTAAGAAGATGTTAATTTCCATTCTTTTTGATATTTCTCTTTTCAGTTCAATGACTTTCTCAATACTATCTTCTTCTCATCCTCAACTGTTGCATTTATTGTTGCTGTGTTCTTGGACAACACTCTTGATTACAAGGATAGCTCCAAAGATAGGGGAATGCCATGGTGGGTCAAGTTTAGAACTTTTAATGGAGATACCAGGAATGAAGAGTTCTACACCCTCCCTTTCAACCTCAACCGGTTTTTTCCTCCATCTTAACAAAGAAAGTTATGGTTCATACAGAAAGATGTTAAGAGGAAAAATATCATTTCCAGATAAGGATTATATTTTCTTGGTAAGAGAGTGAGGAAGAGTGATAACTGTGTAACATATTGGTGAACTATTAATGAAGAAAATTATCATAGTTTAACATAGACTTCGTGTGTGTTTGTAAAGCACCAAAATTGTGGTGGCAAAATCACAGTAGACCACAAGCTACATATTAAAGCTTCTAAAAACACAGTGGAATAGCTCTAAACTAACTGTGGCAGTTGCACACTGCTCAACCAAACACGGTCTTCGGGGAAGAAAACTATCAATTTTAGTATTTGTATACAAGATAGTGAATAATATCATGATCATATGAAGCCAAAAAAATGACAGGAAAAGATCAATATGCAGTTAGTCAAATTCAATCTCAAAATGTGTTATTTATTAACAAGTGTTCAGGTTCGTTAATGCATGAACTAGCTTGCTAATGGTGTTTGCACATGCACTCTGGACACCTAGGATATCTATATATGCTTCTTCCATAACTCCTTATGGCAGCTTTCTGACCTTCCAGAATCATCTTCTTGACTCGGACTTCAAAACCATTCCATCCTATGGTGCCATTCTCGGTCAAAATTGTAGCTAGCCTTGTCTTGTTCGGCCGCAAGGTAGGAGCATGACCGCCACCGAAGTAGGTTCTGTATCCAGATACCAATGATGAAAGTTGGCTACCAGAGTCAGTCATGGCAAATACATCGGCACTTGCACATGCAATAAAATCCAAAGCAGCCAGCTGCATTCACATCAATTCTATATTGTTATTGATTATAATTAATAGTAATATGGAAATTAATTAAGGGTACATAAGTTTATTTTTTTAGTTTTTCAATGAAATCTAGCATGATATTGTCAAGAACATGACTCACATTTGGAGGCAAAAACACAAGCTCAGCTTATGTTAGAATCAATTAAACTTGAGAACACTAAAACATGTCAGAATAAGTTTTATAACAAAAGTGAATTCAAAGATGCACTAAATCTAATGGTCATACCTGAGATGAAAAATTCCTGAAAGGTTCTAGTTCAGTGGTTGTAAGCAGCTTTTCCTTTGTGATCACATTGGGATAGAGTCTATTGAAGGCCTCCAATCTTGAGTTTCCCCCATAAATTTGAGAACCAGCCAAATAAATGTAAGTTCCTTGTTTGAAACCAAGACCTGCTAGAACAAGTGCTGCTTCTTCCGGTGTCAATGGACATCTTCCCTTTGTTCTCAAATCCATTGGAGAAATAGATCTAAAAACAATCAACATGCCACAAAAAATATATATATAAATAAAATAAAATAACAAAGATATGTATGACTCAAAAACCTTGTGCTGATAACATATAGCAGAAGAAACATGCATACGTCGAATTCTTCAAGCGCTCAAGAAAGAGAGGGAAATGTCTTTCTCTGTAGGCTTGAAGTTCCTTTCTCTCATTTTCACCTCCTCCAAATTCACACAAGGAATATGCCACCATATCTATTTCAAATCTTAAGTGTAAAGCAAGATATTTTGTTGAGCTTTTTGTTGCTTCGTGATCTTCCTTGTTGTGGATGAACTTCCCCAGCAACTGGGCGTCTAACATGCTTTGTGAAGCACTATATTTTCTAATCCTTTTGATCAATAGAGAGGCTACTTGTTGAATTTTTGGGACAAATTTTAAGGCATGGAAATTGCATTTGCATCTTAATCTCTGCAATCATTTCAAAACATATATAAATGTATCCTAATTGCTGTTGAGTTCTAAAATACATAGTATTAAGAAATAGAGAGCAAAAATGAGAAGCAAGTAACACTTAACTATTTTAGTGTCTATATTGACTAGTAAACTAGTAATAGTAAAGTAGCACTTATATTGACCTATATAGCAATGAGACTTCAGATTGAAAGCGTGTCTATATCCAACATGTGTTGGTGGCTGACACCAATATATGTGATTACATTCAATTACTTTAGTTTTTTTAAATTATTACTGGTGTCTTGTTCAATTTCAATATAAGTGTTGTGTCAGGTGTCCTTGTCTTTATAGAGCTTCATAGGTATAGACAATTGAATGTAAGGAAAACTTCTAATAACATATTTAAAACTTGACTAATGAGGTAAATTTGTGACCTGAATATCAGAAGGCATAGGATCAAAACCGAGTCGATTTCCATATCCAAGGAAATGGACAACTCTATTTTTCAAAAGAAGAGGAAGCACAATTTTAATATAGTCAGCAACTGTGGCCTCCTTTGCAAGTTCTGCATCTGTAATCTAAAATACAAGGTGTTTAATAACTGATATTGTTTATAACAAAGTGCAATTTGTGTTCTCAAGTACATTGAATTTGAATATAAGATTATAAACCTGGCTACCAATTGCTTCTGCATCCAGATATTTTATATCAGGTGGAAGTTCCTTCACAACATCGATATCTTCCTTCAGGATATTTATGAAATATTCTTCCTGATATATGTCACCAAACTGGCTGCAGTTTTGTTAATTAAGCATATAAATCAACTGTCATCATTCAAATGAAATAAACACAACTATTAAAAACTAAATGAAAATGTGATAACACATTAGAAAACATAATGTAACTAGATATTTTGATACCTCGGATCCTTCCATACATTGCTGTAAAGAAATTTTGGAATAACAAGAGTTGCATTCAGGACATATGCTACAGCCACAGCATTGCAAATCTGTAATCACTACAGTAGTCTCGTCACTTCCATTATTGTAAAATGTTCAAGACAAGTAGTAATGGAAATGAAAATTGTAGGTTTATTTGAATTATAATTATTGTAGTAAAGTCAAAAGTTGATAACTTAATATGAGAAATGATGTAAATTAATTGCCAATACTTACAGCAACTCGTTGTTGATTAAGACCACCATTTGCACTGACTAAGATGTAGCCATTACTTTTCACAGACTTCCCTGTCACAAATTGTAAAACTTGGGCAAATAAGTAATGATAATAAGATACACTTTAAACTTCATATTATTTTTTACATAATAGTATAAGAAATTAATACATATTTGAAATAATTAATAAGTTTTATAATACCAACTAAATACATAAGAAAATTTTATATACCATGATTTGTTTGAACTTTTCTTTGTGCACAAGGTTTCCATAAAGATGCATGCCTATATGGTTCCATCCATAATTTGGATGATTCTTGCTTGAACTCCTTCTGTAATAAAAAAATCTAAGTAATTAGATTAGACAGGAATTAACTTCAAATATATAGTATAGTATCTAAAGATGATTTAAAGGCATGCATCAATCTGCAAATTTGTTCATACCTCTGCAAGAGCGCTCGAAGCCAAGTTTAGAAGCCGATCGTACATATATATAGGCAATCGTTGCTTGTTGATGTACGAATCTCTACCCTTCTCATTAAAAAATACATGTTAATTATGTTATAGAAATAGTTTACGCAAAGCTTATGCAGAGTTTCACCTCATTTTCTCTTTCGTTGTAGAAATAGTTATACATAAGCACTTATACAATAAACGTTTGTTGTATAAGAGACTCTTTTGTGAACATATATACATAATCGAAAATACTATGCAGATATAAATTCCTAGGGTGGTAATAAGCATTGAGATGGTGTACTAATTATACCTGAAGTTCACTTGAATTATTTGAGGCTGTACTTTGTTGAAGATTTGCAAACTCAAAAAAAGAGATGAGAAGAGAATCAAGAAGGAAAAGGCAACCCAACAATCCAAACATGACAACAATAGTTTTTATGTTCTTTTTCCCAATCCTAATAGAATTGTATTTTGAAGAATCATTTTTAAGTCCATGTAGCAACAATGTTTTGGAATGCCAACGACAATCGTTGCTTGTTATCTTGTAATCTTTCATTCCTAAGATTGCTCTAGCAGCACCCTGAAAATCTGGACGTGGATTTCTTGGAGACACTTGTTTTCCCATTATACTATCATCAATCAACGAGCTCAAAGTAACTTCAACTGCTTAACGAGCTTCAGTGAAGACCGAATCAATTATAGTACTCGAATTTCAACCCTGACTGAAACAAATTTTGGTCAGACTTTACTTACCTTCTAACCGAACTCTAGATTATAGATTACGAAAGTCTCTTTATTTTCCCTTGAAAATTGGAGGGTTATGACAAAGTAAAATGAAATTCAAAGTGAATAAAACAATTCAAGTTTGCATGATCTATCTCTTTGATTTTTAGAATTGAAGTTTGGTGAGAAAAGAGTAGAGCTTTGTTGTATGAATTCCAAGTGAAGCGAAGAAGTAGGTGATGGAGATATGTAACTAAGAAAGTTGATGAATGAATGAGTAAAATCGAAGCAAAAGATGGAAACTGAACCATTGTCTTAGGAAAGAAGAATGAGCAGATATTGAACAACAACAACTTGTCACCAAACAGAACAGTGTGTTTATAATTCAATGTTTGAAAATCAAAGAAGTGGAGTGAATGACAACATCTTCTTCTCTTTTGTGTTCTTTTGGTTTCTATTATAATACTATTGTTTTATGTTAGTTGTATAATTTGGCGGGTATATAAACGTTACACCTTTGGTTCTCAACTACTTATATCCTTTTCCTTTTTTTTATGTTTTTGAAATGTTATTATACTTTATTTTTGTAAAACTATATATCTTTTTTATGGAAAGGAAATTTTTTTTTTGTCTTAAATCTTCTTATTTATAAATAAATTCATAAAAAAGCGATTTGTCAAATGGAGTGTTAAATTAGTCTAGAGAAATTATGAGTGTTTGGATATCATTGTTGTTTTATTTAAAGTGGAACTCGTGTGTGTAGCTGATTTCATATAACAATTCATTTTTTTTATTTGATTATTTATTTAATTTTAAGTAAAGATTTTATCTTTTATGTTTTAAAATGTCAACAATATTTTTTTTTACAGAAACTCATAAAATTCATATCATCTTCAAATAAAATACGAAAAATTCATTGTCAATTTCAAGAAAATTCATATATTCATCAAATTCATAACTCATATCTTCATCTCCAACAACATCAAATTTATCAAATAAATAATTCACACTATAAGATTTGATTCTCAAATCACTAGAACAATATCTTCTTCTTTTTACCCTTCTTCGAATCAAATTCATAACCTAAATCTTAAATGTGAGTTCTTTATTTGATGAATTTGATATTCTTATAGATAAAAATATGAATTAGTTTGAAGATTTGAGTTATGAATTTGATGAAAATATAGATTTAATTGAGAATAATTACTAATTTTTTGAATTTTGTTTGAAGATAGTGATAAATTTTTTAGATTTAAAATAAAAAGATAACATTATTTACATTTTAAAATATAATAAATTACATCGTTACTAAAAAAATTTAAATTTTTATATAAAATTAAGTTAAAAGACTGTATTTTAATATATTTAAACATATTAAATGTTTTTTTTATCAAATACATGAAACGTTTTTGTAAAAAAAAAAGTTTACTTCCTTTAAAAAATCAAATATTTTTTAAAATGATCTATATCTTACATATACTCGCTACATTGTCTTTTTTAATAAATACTTGTTGCAATTATCTAAATAAATATTTTGTGAGATTTATTAGAAGTTACGTCATATACAGGTGGACTGATAGAGTCGTTAGGTGCTTAATTGAAGTTACTACTATTTTCTCGGTTGACGTCAAACTTGCAGTTTTCATATTGGAAGTGGTTGTGTAATTGAAAGTTTGATCTATGAATGCCTATTGGTGCTCATAAGAAAATTTTGAATTAAAATATTTAGAGGTTGAGAAGTACTATGCATATAGGCAATATGCTGTAAAATTTTATTCCTTTGGTTCCTTATGATCTTATTTTCATAAGAACCAAATTTATGGTCTATTGTATCTTGATTGTATACCTGGAGTAAGTTACTTCATGTTGCATAAATGTGACAAAGAGGTTTTTTTTTTCTCAAGATAAAAAAAGTTTATAATTTTTGGTGCATTCTGATTTCAACTGTTGTATGAAGACAATAATTGTTGGAGTAGGGCAAACTTGAACCACAAATGAAAGGAGAAATTTTGAGATATTATATATATATAT
>JBBPBP010000002.1:3215667-3229195 GCA_037974735.1 Cicer chorassanicum
AGAAAAAATTATATTAATTGTGTATATAAATTAAATCTATTTTTTATTTATATATTTTTTTCTCAATATGTTTAAAATTATTAAATATTTCATTCAAAATGAAATATAAACATAATTTTCTAAAATAAAATTGATATATTAGAATTAAATTTTAAATCAAATATGTTTATATCTCGTTTCATTTGAATTTGAATTTTTAAATGGTAGAAAACACAAGTCGCAAGATAAAACTTATATATTAAATTGTTAATATCGCTATTGGAACACCGTTTCACTTTTTTACTTCCTTTGTTTCTGATTTTGGATATTTAAGTATTTAATTTTTGTTCCAAAACTTTAATTTTTTTATAAAATCAAAATTTAAATGTTTTTTTTTTGTATCTTAAAAAATACTTTAAATGAATTTTAATTTTATTTAATAAATAAAGAACAAATAAAACTAAATTTAATTAAATTTATTATTTTTTAATATATGTGTATATATATATATTCAATATTAAAAGAACTAAAGTTGATAGAAGGAAATATTTGAAAACACAAGTTGGGATGGATATTAAATGAATTGGAAAGACAAATTTTTTTGACCGACACATTAAATTAAGCACCTCTAATGATTGTAATTAACAGCAAGGTCTTCTTAATCTGCAAAGTGGGTCAAGGAAAATAGGAAAAGTCCAAAAGAAAATAAAATGAAAAATAAAGAAAAGAAAATAAAAGAAAGGGTAGACAGAAAAGAAAGGAGAGAGGGAAAAGGAGAGCTGTAATCACATGGACTTGTCTTTCTCTTGCTGGCTCTTCCATTTCCTTCATACTTTCTCTTTCACCATTCTCTTCTTCTTCACCCTTTCTTAGCTTTTTCTTCTTTCTTCTTCTCCTCCTTCTTTCCTCATGGCTGAGGATAAGGTACTTTTCTTAGCAAAAAAATCACTTTTTTTTTGAACTTTTTTGATGTTTTAATTGTTTGGTTGGTGAGAAAGCTGAGTGATAATTGAAAAAGTCTTGTGATTTTTGTTTGAGTATGAAGCTAAAATGATCTGGGGTGTGTGATTTTTGTTTAATTTTCACCTTTTTTTTTTTGTCAGCTAACTAAGGGAAAGTTAGGGTTTGTTATTTTGGGGAAATTAGCTTCCTTGCTAAAAATTTGGTCTTTGAGCTTAAAATAGAAGACCCATTTTGCTCTATTTTTAGTTGATCTACGGTTTTC
The DNA here is from genome assembly GCA_037974735.1 of Cicer chorassanicum. NCBI lineage: Eukaryota > Viridiplantae > Streptophyta > Magnoliopsida > Fabales > Fabaceae > Cicer > Cicer chorassanicum. Next base: position 3,216,872 of record JBBPBP010000002.1, read on the forward strand.
TCCGAAGTTTCTTTCTGGAGAGAAGTTCTGAACTGGGTTTTGTGTCTTTTTGAAGATTTTTGTTGTTGCCGACACTTATGTTATAACCAGATCATGGTTTTTATGTGAAGTTGGACTCATAACGATTTATTTTGTTTGTTTGTCATGAACATGTGATTGTTTGCTAGTTATTCACCGCATCTTGCTTGCTTTCTGTGTACTTCATCACTTTGATTTGTGATTCTAATGAACATATTTTTATTCTAATTGTTGTCTTCTGTTGCTAGCTGTTGCATTTCTTTGAAATTTTAATATATTTTAGCAACATGATTTGTTGTGTTCCCTTTATTTTTTACTTCAGTTTTTCAATAAAAAGTTTGTCCTCTTGATTGAGTGCTGCTAGCAGCTTATTTCCTTCATTGGATTTCTGCATCATCATCATCATAAGTTGCTTTCCAGTCTTTTTTTCTTCATGTTATATCTTTTAGAAACTTACCTTTTGAGGTTATTGTGTATGCTGTTGATATGTAATGGTTTAATTTTTTATCTGGTTCTTCATGGTAGTCTTGTTATTTTTTATATATGTTCACCAATTGGTTAGTCATATTATTTCTACTTTTAGCTTCATTCTGAAACCAAATCATTTATAGATATTTTGCGAGAAATTCAAAATTCTAATGTTCCATATACCACGTGATAAACCTGACAATTTCAACAGGAGATGTCTACCTCGGTTATCAATGGGAATGATTCTCTCACGGGTCACATAATATCTACAACAATTGGAGGCAAAAATGGAGAGCCCAAACAGGTATTATCTTCTGTAAATCCCGATCCACTGATAACATTACAATTTTGAGTTAGAGTGATTTGCCGAGTTGTTAACAATTCTATTTGACATGTATCATGGATTGCTAGTTTGACATCTTGTACAATGATTCTTGTAGACTATAAGTTACATGGCAGAGCGTGTTGTAGGAACTGGATCATTTGGAATTGTTTTCCAGGTGTGCTAATACTAGATTCATAATTGTTTCTCTCTCCACCTAGTTTTTTTTTGCCACATGCTGATTTTTATTTTTTCGCATAGGCAAAATGCTTGGAAACTGGGGAAGCAGTGGCCATTAAGAAGGTTTTACAAGACCGAAGATATAAGAACCGTGAGCTGCAGTTGATGCGTGTGATGGATCATCCAAATGTGGTCACTCTGAAGCATTGTTTCTTTTCAACTACAAGTACAGACGAACTTTTTCTGAATTTGGTGATGGAATATGTTCCAGAGTCCATGTATCGGGTCTTGAAGCACTATAACAATGCTAGTCAGAGAATACCAATCACCTATGTAAAACTTTATATGTACCAGGTACTCCATCGACTTTCGGGTGATAATAAAAAACTTATCTGATTTATTCACTCATTGTCTGATAAAAATTTGTGGCGAGCATGCAGATATTCAGGGGGTTGGCTTATATCCACACTGTTCCTGGAGTTTGCCACCGAGATTTGAAGCCTCAAAATATACTGGTTTGTTAATATGCTGTTGCTCAGAATTCTTTTGCAAAAGTAGTAATTACTTCTAGCCATGAAGTCACTCTTTGTATTCTCCAGGTTGATCCTCTTACACATCAAGTTAAGCTTTGTGATTTTGGAAGTGCAAAAATGCTGGTATGTTACTTACTCATCTTATTTTAATATGCTTAGTTTTCTTTCTTTGGTGTGCACCTTTTGTGGAAACCAGCATTATAATGGTTTGTGATGGTCTTTTTATGCTGTGTATGCATCCAACTCATTGAGGGTCTTTTCATACTATATTCAGAATAATTTTTCCTGATTTAATTCAGTTCTCTTTTTTCCCCAATGGAATGTTTGTAGTACTGACCTTGCGGTTTGTCTGGTTAGGTCCACGGCGAAGCTAATATCTCATACATATGTTCACGATTCTATCGAGCTCCAGAACTTATATTTGGTGCAACAGAGTATACTACTTCAATTGACATTTGGTCAGCTGGCTGTGTCCTTGCTGAACTGCTTTTGGGCCAGGTTTGTGTCATTTTTTTGTTTGTTTTCGTAGTCGTCATCATAATCTACTTCAAATGTATTTTTATTAGTATTTGCTACCAATATGTTGTCTGATACAATTTGATCTTTTGCAGCCATTATTCCCTGGTGAAAATGCGGTGGACCAGCTCGTACATATCATTAAGGTGCAATTGGGTCAGCAAGTTTTAAATCATGCCGTGCATGTTATGAACTTATGATTAATCAGATCTATGGAACTCTGTGTTACAGGTGCTCGGAACACCCACCCGGGAGGAAGTACGCTGCATGAATCCCAATTACAATGACTTTAGGTTTCCGCAAATAAAAGCACACCCATGGCATAAGGTCTGCATCTTTATCTCTTTTCTGACTGCTGATTTTTCAGTTGATCAAAGTTTGAGTTGCCTGAAGATATTCTTGCATATTGATATATTCTCAAACTTCTAAATTGTGCAGATCTTCCACAAAAAGATGCCTCCAGAAGCTATTGATCTTGCTTCCCGGCTTTTGCAATACTCCCCAAGCCTGCGTTGCACTGCGGTGAGTGGAATTTGATCAATCAATATGTTTTTATAGAAAAACTAGCTTAGCAGTTTGTGAACCGATTTTGTTATGCAGCTTGAAGCATGTGCACATCCCTTCTTTGATGAACTTCGTGAACCCAATGCTCGCCTGCCAAATGGTCGTCCATTTCCCCCTCTTTTCAACTTCAAACAGGAAGTAAGTCCTTAATTTATCTTTCTTGATCAGATTTTAGCTCATGCACTAAATTATCTGTACACAGTTTCAAAGCCAAAAATGAAATTTATAGTATACACAAGATTCATTTTGGTTCTTACACAGCTATGCAATGAAAAAAATATATACGCACCATGTTATCATTTTGTGATCCCGATCAAAATCCTAGCTAAACAAAAATGATGGTAAACTATAATGCAACTCTTCATGTTCACAGTTATCAGGAGCATCTCCAGAACTTGTTAATAAGTTGATACCCGACCACGTAAAGCGGCAAATAGGTCTACAATTTGTTCAACCGGCTGGATGATGATGATAAGCATAGGGAACAGTGTATACTAGTTGATAAGTCAAAACAAAAGTGGCACCATTATTTTTGTCTAAGTTATATCATGTTCTGTGGCCTTGCCAGTATATGCTGAACCTGGACTGAGACTTGGGGTGCTGGATGGATGGCTGCAGTTGATCTTGATCCCTCAGTATATGTGTATACCTTTTGACTCTCTCTATTGCTGCTTCTGGGGAATCTTTATTTCCTCAAAAGAATAGCCTTTTACCTTTCAATGTTTATTGTAAACTTCTACATGTCATGGTATAGTTGTCCTTGAATTGGTCAGAATGGTTTTGTGAGGGGAAAACCAAGCCCTTAGCTGGATGGTGGGTCCATAAAAACAAGATGGGTCCTTTTGATGGGCTATGTTGGTTGTTGGGTTTGGTTTTCTCAACTCTATCCATGTTAATATGTGCCTGATTTATTTATTTGCAAAACGAAATTACTTTCCTTGTCAAATGTAATATGTGGTACCTGTTTCTCTTCAATGCTACTATCTACTTTCAACTCTTTCACCTTTCTTTTTACTATTTAGTTAAATTCTTAAATTTTAGATCTTTTAACTATAACTTTACAACTTCAGTTGAACTCTAAATCAATAGTAGTATTAAGTGACACTCACCTGTTTCATCCCTCTCATATTATGTGTCTCATATGACATATGCACATTTAAGAAAAATGATTATTTATACCAATTTTCAGTGTAAAAATGTATTGGTATTGTAAGCTTAAAGATAATTTAACATTGAAAAAAAATGATAAATGAGACATTTAAAATGAGACGGACAGAGAATAATTATTTGATAATTACACAAATTCAGAAGTATCTTTTGTATTTTCTCTAAAGCATGTGATACCTCATACCTCAATTGTTTTTGCATACAGTAACATAACTCCTTTTTCCTGAAATTTCGATGTCACTCCATTTTGTGTCTAATAATAAAAAATACTAACAAATGTTCTAATGACATTATTTAAAAAAATTAAAATAGTAAATTTTTATTAAAAATTGTGTACTTAACGCATTGAAAATAAAAATGTTTGACTTGGAGTTGCATACAATCACCACAATATTCTATTCTAAAACTAAATTATGCAAATGTATTAAATTTTTTTTGACTACTAAATATTGGGTTGGATTTAACGTGGCTTAAAAGAAAAAAGACGGACAAAAACTAAAGACAAAGATATAGACAAGATAAAAAAAAATATCGAATTCAGAAATAAGATAGAAAAAATATTAGATTACGTTACTCGTCTTTGTCTTGAATTATATTAAGGACAAATAATTATTTTATATTATTATTGAGCCACTATATTTAAAAGAATTATTAATCAATTATTAACTTAAAATTTGTATAACAATGTTATAAATTACTATTTTTATATAGAATGAGGAGTGATAATTAATAATGAGTTGTGAAATTTAATTTTGTTTCCACAAAAAATTAATATTTAAAGTCTTATCTTGAGACCAATATGATATGTCTTTATTTTATTAAAGTAAGAATTAAATCGAATTTGGTAGGATTACCAAACCCGACTAACCCGTGGTTTTTACAACCCTACCCTGTTACTAACGATGCATTCCATAGTCAAAGCTGAAAGAGTTTGAAGCCTCGAGCTCCGAGACATGTAATTCCCAAATTGTCCAAATACCATCAAAGACCAAACTATAAAATTTCGCGCCTCGAGTGTTCACTACCATACCCACACTCGCAATACAAAAACAACAAACTGCATCTACACCGTCCATTCACAATCAACAGTTTTAAGTGACAGTTCCAGATCATAAGAATCACGTGAACACTCCCACTGAACCATGCGATGTCATGTTCCCAAATCACGACCTCTCTCAATTCAATTCAATTTTCCTTTATATATTTATTTATTTATTTATTTATTTCTCTTTGTCCTTTTCAACTTCCCTTCTCTCGAGGCAACAAATAAAATAAATTAATTTCCCACAAAGATAAAGGGTTCTGCGTTTTTATGAGCTTTTACCAAAAGCTCATAATCTTTCTTGTTTCCCACTTCTTGAACCAGTTTCATTGTTTCATGGAAGGTGTTAAAGTGGTTGCTTGGTTTGTTTCCTTTATGCTGTTGAATTTGGTGGCAATTATTGTTGTTGAGGGCACTGAAAGTCTTCTCTCTCCAAAGGGTGTTAACTATGAAGGTTTTGAAATTTCCACCATTTCTTCCTTTTCCTTTTTGTTGTTTGTAATATTAACTTGGTTTCATACATGTTTGTTTAGTGGCTGCTTTGATGTCCATGAAGAGTAAGATGAATGATGGGTTGCATGTTATGGATGGTTGGGATATTAATTCTGTTGACCCTTGTACTTGGTACATGGTTGCTTGTTCTGCTCAGGGTTATGTGATTTCTCTGTAAGTGTTTTCTTAGACTTTGTTTCTATTTACTTGAGCTTAATTATTTATTTGTTTTTTGGCAGCGAGGATTAGGAATGTAATTATGTAACAGATTTTATAGTTTAACATTGTCATCTATAGGAAAGACTACTGTTTTTTTGATACTATCAATTGTTAGATTTGAGCTGTTACTGTTTTTAGTGGCATTTCTTTTTCAAGCTGTAAAGATATTGATTTGTGATTCTGGTTGTCAGGGAAATGGCTAGTGCTGGATTATCTGGAACGATTTCCTCAGGAATTGGAAATTTGAGCCACCTCCAAACATTGTGAGTTGCAACTTGAATGCTCTATAGGCTCTATCTATACTTATTTTATTTACAGTTTTCTTAGCAAAAGTGGAAAGTTTTCATTGGAAAGTTTTTTCTTAGTATCAGATTGTAATAAATGTTTTTTTCCAATAAAAACTTCTCATTTTGTAGCTTACTTATAAGAATATAGAATTGGTGTAAACACAACTGTTTTATTTATTCAAATGTGCATCCGAGTAAGGGGAGTAACTATGTTGTTGGACAAGTGATTAATGAGCTTTAGTTAAAATCGAATTGCTCGGGAGAACTCGAGTTTGAATCCTGACTGGAACAATCCTTGACCATACTATAGTTGCCTCCTGACCGAACTCCGGATTATTAGGATCCATTTCCCTTGAAAAGTGGAGGGTTAAGACCAAGAAATGTGCAACCGAGTTGCTATGTTGACTCATCTTGTGATGCTATTAATGTATATCTCAGAATATAGGTTGGAGAATGTGTTATTTGAGTTTTGACCCCCCATTGATCACTTTTAGCGAACCATCAATATTTACAAACACAATTCATACTTTTACTTGTTTTGAATACTCAAAAAGTAGATTGTTTTTTCAAATTCATGTTTAGATGTCAACAAATTATTGAAGTCTCATGCTGACAAATGTTATTAACTTACCGCTGTATAGGATTTTATATTAGCTATCATATGATGCTAGGAGGAACATGCAATAAACTCAAAAATTAAATTGACCTTTATTCACATTATCAAGCTTTTCTGATCAGAGTTTTTCCATCGTATTATCTCAGGTTATTGCAGAACAATCAATTATCTGGTCCTATCCCGGCTGAGATAGGAAACCTGTTAGAGCTTCAAACCCTTGATCTTTCCGGTAACCAGCTTGTTGGGAACATTCCTAGTTCTTTGGGTTTTTTGACTCATCTTAGTTACTTGTGAGTGTGGCTTGACAAATAGATTTTGCGCCGATGATTCTTTTGCTATAAATCATTTGCCTTTCTCTAACTGTTTACTTCCTAATTTATTCATGCCAAGTATTTCAGGCGGCTTAGCAAAAATAAACTGTCTGGACAGATCCCTCAACTTGTTGCTAATCTCACAGGACTTTCGTTCTTGTATGCATGCTCTGTCGCAGTTCTTTTATGTTTTTGTTTATTTCCCTCTTAAATACTAAAAATTTAGTTTAATAACCCTTTCACATGTTGTAGGGATTTGTCATTCAACAATCTCAGTGGTCCTACTCCAAAAATTTTAGCAAAAGGTTATAGGTAAGTTTTTTAATGGTGTAAGAGTTGGTCTCATATTTACTATGTGAATTCTGACATTCTTATTAAAAAAAAAACTTGCAGTTCTTGACATTTTACTTTTTTTTGTTTGTAGTATTTCAGGAAACAACTTCCTCTGTACATCATCCTCACAAATTTGTATGGGTGCTTCGAAGCCGGTAAATGGTATATACATTTAACTTGCATCTATCAAAACCCTAATAGATTAGTAAATTGACGTACCAATGAAAGATAGTTCACTTACAGATACAGGGTCATCTCGGACAGTCGGCAGTCATCGCCATACGGTGCTTTCGGTTGTTATTGGCTTTAGTTGTTCATTTGTAATTTCAGTGGTGCTGCTCTTCTTTTGGTTGCACTGGTACAAATCACGCATCCTCTATTCATCTTACGGTACTTCCTAAAATGAACTTCATTACCTTTTTCCTCCCTTCAAAAAATGCTCATATTCTAACATATTCTTATTGACATTTGAAGTGGAGCAAGATTGTGAATTTGGTATTGGTCATTTGAAGAGGTTCTCCATCCGTGAATTGCAAATTGCTACTGGAAATTTCAGTCCGAAAAATATTATAGGACAAGGTGGTTTTGGTGTTGTATACAAAGGATGCCTTGCAAACAAAATGTTGGTGGCAGTAAAGAGGCTGAAAGATCCCAATTATACCGGAGAAATACAGTTTCAAACCGAGGTTGAGATGATTGGCTTGGCTGTACATCGTAACCTCTTGCGTCTTTTTGGATTTTGTATGACACCAGATGAAAGGTTACTCATCTATCCATTCATGCCCAATGGCAGTGTTGCTGATCGCTTGAGAGGTTTGTTTCGTATTATTATGTCTATGCTTTCCTTTACGAAATGCGACTGTAGAACAAACAAACATGCCTTCTTACATTTGAATTATAATAAAACCGTGTCTTCAAATCAAGATATTTGGTGATTCTATTTATTGTTTGAGGATGATGTAAAATAATTATTTGTCCGTGAAGTCCATCATTTTCAAGTGGAAGCATATATCTGTAATAATTATTAAAATGTTTATCTAGCAATCTATTTTAAAGAAAACATCTTTTGGTACCTCCAAAGTACATGCAGATTCCTTATGAAATACATTTTTCCCTCTACATTGATATATTGTCTCTAGAATTTAACATATTTTCTGTTTTCTCCTATTCCTAAGCAGAGACGTTCCGTGGAAAGCCATGTTTAGATTGGAATAGGCGAATGCACATTGCTGTTGGGGCTGCACGTGGGCTTCTGTATTTGCACGAACAATGCAATCCTAAAATAATCCACAGAGATGTTAAGGCTGCAAACATTTTGTTAGATGAAAGTTTTGAAGCCGTGGTGGGAGATTTTGGTCTTGCTAAGCTCTTAGATCAAAGGGATTCACATGTAACTACAGCAGTACGGGGTACTGTTGGACACATTGCCCCGGAATATCTTTCGACTGGACAGTCTTCCGAAAAAACAGATGTTTTTGGATTTGGCATATTACTTTTGGAGCTCATTACAGGACAAAAAGCACTGGATGCTGGAAACGTTCAGGTCCAAAAGGGAATGATTCTTGATTGGGTAAGTAGCTTTTCAATTTTTTCGAAAGCTCACCTTTCTATATCATATTTTCAAATTTTCGTTGCCGGAGTAGTAAGAGTGTATATTAAAAGAGACAACACTTGGGTTCAATACCTACAATTTTTGTTGTATATTTGTATTCAATGTACCGCGCTAAATTAGTTCAAAAAACTAACAAATGGCATTTTGTGAAATCGAACCTAGTTTATCCTAGTTTAGGAAGAAAACTTTACCACCAAGCCACAATGTTGTTTATGCATACCAGTTACTTGATTTATACATATATATTTACATTTACATTTCATTTCTTAGAAAAACCAACTAAACTTTATATTGTTCTAATTTATTTATTTTGGGCCTAAAGCCCTAAAGCAAGGGCTTTAGTGGCCTATGGTTTGGGCCTGTCCTTTACATGATGGCCATAATAACCTTTGACTTAAACTATATTGTGGTTTTTAATTAAGATAGCATAAAGACTAGTTCGCCGAAATCGTAGATTCACATGTTTTACCCTTGCTGTGCATCTTGCTCAAAATATAGTTTCATGAAAATTCATGGTTTTTGAGTTAATAGCTTAAATCGTTAATCTTGCAGGCTAGAACTTTATTTGAGGAAAAGCGGCTGGAAGTGTTAGTTGATAGGGATCTAAAGGGATGTTTCGATCCGGTAGAGTTAGAAAAAGCAGTGGAGTTATCTTTGCAATGTACTCAATCTCTTCCTAGTTTGAGGCCAAAAATGTCAGAAGTTTTGAAGATTCTTGAAGGCCTTGTTGGTTTGTCATTGAGGCCAGAAGAGTCACAAGGAGGGGCTAACTTATATGATGAAAGGACTTGCAGTTTCTCTAAAAATTATAGTGATGTTCATGAACAACCTTCCTTTATTATTGAAGCCATTGAGCTTTCTGGACCTAGGTGACAATGTTTCTAGTCTTGTCCAATTTGTCAACTCTACATGTACATGAATTTTGTATCTTATCAATATAATATATAGATAACATATAGGAATACCTTTATTTTCCCTTCCTTTATCCTTTAGGTTTGTTCTGAATATTTAGTTCTAAATATAACATATTCAACAGAATATTTAGGCATTTTTTCAGATAGAACATAATCATGATTTTTTCCCCTTTTAAATGTTTATTTCTAATTTATGAATCTAGCCTAAATCTATTATCAAATTGGACAGAGAAATTCATAACAATTTCTTCAACTTTTTTTGTCATGATTTAAGACTATTTTACTTGTACGAGTTTTGGACACATGAAAAAGAGAACTTGTGCATGATAGAGACACTATGACTTATAATATTGGTAATAATAATTGAACACTAATCAACTAGCACATGGCATTGCCTTTTGGTTTCAAATCTCAAGCCAAATTGTTTTAGATATCATAAATAGCTGGAAACGTGCATGCCCTTCCAACACTAATAATCATTGTATATGTACACTCCACTTTTCCATATGTGATAATTATTTTGGTTCACGCATTGATTTTTCCGGGGGAACCATTGGTCAATCATCATGCAACGAATTTTTTAAATTCACCTAACTACTCTTTTTGTATACAAATAAATCACGTCTTCCTTTTGTTTCATCCTAATTGTATTTGGATTAAAAATCCATCTTTAAACAATTTGGACGTCGAAAGATGTCAATTCTTTAAATGAATTTTAATATTTTAGAGAACAATTTCTATAATTGTGCAAAGAAGCGCTATATATTTAAGATCACAAAAACATTTATAATACACTCTCACACACACACACACATATATATATATATATATATATATATATAAGGGTTTATTTGTAATTTTATTAGGGATGAGAGTCTACGAGATATAATGTGAAAATTCCCTGCCACGAGGCTCTAAAATAGGACAATTCATGCGAGGATATATCTCTAATCAAATTAATTGAAAACTCAAAAATAGGACAATTTGATGAGACATTAACACACTTTAATGATTAAAAGATGCTATTAATTGAAAGATGCTATTAACACACTTTAAAACAAATACTTTTTTTTAATATATTCTTTTTAATGATTAAAATATAAATGAATCTCATCAAATTTATATAAAATCTATATATTTTAATAAAATTTATATAAATTTTAATCGATTAAATAAAATATATTGTGAAGTGTTTGTTAAAAAGTTTATTGCTGGTTTTGCTCATATTTATTTGTACAATTTCTTTAATTATTAATGTTGTAGAGCTCACGTAAGCTTATTCACGTTCCAATTAAAGGATTCATAACTTCATTACAAACAAACACATTAGTTAAGAATGAGTTGGATTGAATGGGAAATCTGTTTTAAAGTTAAAACTTAATGTATACAAATAAAATAGGCATTCGCCTATCCAACAGCAAAACGAGCAAATGTCCACAAAGTGACAAAAGATAACATTGACAACAAACAAATTATTAGATTTTTTATATTAAACTTAACTCAATGTGTATAAATATAATATAAAATATTCAGATATTATTTTTATTTTATGCTGAATTTGAATTTTTTTAATATAAATATTAATTTTATTTTATAATGAGTAATCTATTTAAAAAGAATTATCTTAAAATAAATGTTGATTTCATTTTACAATGTATAACTAATTATTTTTAAGAAAATATATCTTACAATTAATACTGTATGCACCGGTATCTGTTTATTATATTTTAATTTACATTAACACTAATTGTGAACACACAAATAATTGACAAAAATAATTTTATTTTTTTAATCTTAAAAAAAATGATAAATACCGTAATAATAAACTTACATAACTGCGAAAATTCGAATTCGAATTTAAAACGCCAAAGCGAACAATAATGATATTTGTCCATTAAACTAAAACTTAAATATATTAACAAAAATAATTTAATAAATATATTATTCTCATTTATGTTATATATATATATATATATATATATATATATTAACTTGATCATTTATTATAAGGCGGAAGAGTACTTCTAAGAAAAATACAAGAACTAAATTAATAGCAAACACACAAATTATTGGATAATATTTCTAGGACACACTATAGAAGTCACTAAAAAAAGCAACATAAAATCCAAAGACATAAAATCCTTGTTAGTTACCGCCTTAAAATAAAAACAATTTTTAAGGTCTATGAAAATTTCTCAAACTTCACCACAGCCATAGGAGGTGTGACCTTACATAGTTGGCTGTTATGGTTACAAGTAGACACGCATACACACTTGCATCCACTTACTCACTCACGCCACTAGCTACCATCACAATTCACAAATAAGCTCTTGCTTCAGATAATATTATTATTGAACCACAAAATTTTGAAACTTCGGCAGATAAATTAGCATACTTCCTCGTTGTCTCATATAACTGTCGTTTAAGACCATACATATACTAATCTTTTGTTGTTTTTAAATATATTAATTTTCAATATAAAATCATGGCTAAAATGATCGATCCATCTAATACTTGCAGTTATTATCATTATTCATGCCTGCAATACAAGTGTTTTAATAAATAAAGAAAATATTATAAAAAAAGCAATAATTTTTAAAATAACAAAAACCTTAAACAATTTTTTTTTCTTCAAACAATTTAGTATAAGATAAAGAGAATAATAATAGGATCTTCCACAAAAAATTTCAATCGATATATTATGGGTTGTGCATAAATTCTATTTTAAAT
>JBBPBP010000002.1:3245856-3270864 GCA_037974735.1 Cicer chorassanicum
TTAACATAATAATTTAATAGATAAAATTTAATATATGAATTAGTTGCAATTACGTTCTCCAAAACATTCTACATATATTCTTATGAAATGTATGTTTATAAACCCATATATAATAATTACTCAAATAAATTCACTTAGAAAAAATACTCTACAAACAAAATTAATAAATTATATTTTTTTTGAAATTTTAAAATCTTATTTATAATAATATTAATATGTTAAAGTCTATACGAACCATATTCTAGTTTATTATTATTTACGATGAGGTGGGTAGTTTTTAGTTTTCACTAACGTTACATGGAGTGTGCCTCCCTTAATCTAAATATTTTTATATAAAAAAAAAAAAGTTTGTTCATAAAAATCATTGGATAATTGTTTAAAAAATGAAACGAATATAGTAGAGAATAACAATTACATATGATCTGCAATTAAAAAATATCTATTTATATTATATTAAATGAGTCCCTCCCTAAGTGATATTGTTGGGAATTCAACGTCACTTCTATTGGCTACAATCCCGTAAGCGAGATATAGGAGACAACTGCTTCTAGAGGTATATCTTTGCTTTGCTTAATATATTTTACTTGACATTATTATATTTGTCAATGAATTATTACAAGAACATAGAACAAAATCAAGATAAGGAATTAGAGATTGCCAAGAAGAAGATAAATATCCAATTTTGAGAAGTTCAAACTTTATTTTCTAAATATCCAAATATCGTTGGCAATAAAGGACCAATAATAGGTTTCAAAGTACTATGGTAATGTGCGATATATTATTTACTAGGTAATTTTATTTTTCACCGGATGAATAAGGTCTTGATTTTGATTAAAGATGTCATTACATCTTTCATATTAATTCGTGCTTCAGGTGAATCTGCACAACACCTCAATGCTAAAGTCAAAATAGATGATACCTGAGCTGAAATTTCCTGATTTTCTTTCCCATGTTGTGAGACTAAATTTGAATCCACAACTTCCATAACTGAATTGGGCATTGATTCACTAATCCATGTTTTCAACGTTAATTCTTCTGCAAACATTTCATCTGTTGGCCTCTTTCTTGTGAACACCTCCATAAGCATAATCCCATAACTATACACATCTCCTTTAATAGAAACTATACCCTTAGAACCATACTCTGCAATTCAATATTTGTTTACTAGTTATCAAATCAGATATTTTCAAACATAATAAAAATGACTATATCATGCATATGGGGTTAAGAATTACTCTACCTAAAATGAAATATAAACAAAAATGGTAATTGAAAAGTTGATGTATCTGATAATAATTCTAGTCATATTATAATCAGATACATCAATTTTTTAGTTACCATTTTTGGTTTATATTCATTCCAGAATAGTACTACAATATAGAAATTGAAAATGAAAAGAGGTAAAAAAGAAGAAAGAAATGACCTGGTGCAACATAACCAAGAGTAGCTAAAGTCTTAGTATGAGTTTTAGACTGTCCTTCATCCAAGAGTTTAGAAATGCCAAAATCAGTGACATGTGCAACCATGTCTTCATCAAGTAACACATTACTAGGCTTCAAATCACAATGAACAACTGGTATTGAAGAACCATGATGAAGATACTCCAATGCAGATGCCACATCTATCATTATATTCAACCTTTGCAAGAAATCTAAACAATAGTTATAAGAGTATAACCATTTCTCCACACTTCCATTTGACATAAACTCCATCACTAGAGATTTGAAATCAGCATTTGAACAACTATTGATAATTTGAACAAGATTTCGATGTCGAAGATTGCGCATTGCATCGCATTCTGCATCGAAACTCTTTGATGTTGCTTCGGAGTATAAATCAATTACTTTAATTGCAACTGTTTCCCCACTCGAAAGCACCCCTTGATACACAGATCCAAAGCCTCCCTTTCCAAGTAAATTACTCTCATCAAATCCATTGGTTGCTTGCACAAGTTCATAATAGGAAATCCTTTTTGGAACCACTAGATTAGTTGATAAATCACTTTGAATTGGATTTTCAACTTTTTTCGTTTTATGCAGCCAAACTTTTATGCATACAACAACCAAAATGGGCAACACAATTATAGGCAATAAGCATAAGATTAATAACTTCTTTGACATTGACTTTTTCTTAGTTTGTTTATCACATGGAGGTACTTGTAATTTTGGACTTCCACAAAGTGCTTCATTATGGATAAAAGATTGAGCTGTGAAATTTATGAAATGTCCTTCATTAGGAATCTCTCCTTGCAATCTATTGTATGAAAAATTGACGTATTTAAGATAAGAAAGTGATTCTAAAGATTTTGGTATCACACCAGTTATAAGATTTTGAGACAAGTCCAAGAAACTCAAGCTTACCATTTCACCAATTGATGTTGGGATAGGCCCTTCCAATTTGTTATTTGCTAAGGAGAGAGTTTCTAAAGTTGTCAACAAACTTATGGTTGAAGGAATGTTGCTTGAAATTTGATTTCTTGACAAATCTAACAGTACAAGAGCTCTCAAATTCTTGACCTCAGGTGGAAGATTTCCAATGAAAGTATTGGAGGATAAGTTTACCTCTAAAATATCTTTGAGATACCAAAAGGAGGAAGGTATCTTAGAGGTTAACCTATTAGATCCTATGTCAAACTTTCTAAGAGAAGTCATATTTCCCAAACATGTTGGTAACACTCCTGAAAGCTTATTGTTTGTTAAATTCAATTCACTCAAACTCCTAATTTCACAAACCTCATCAATGATGGATCCTTGCAGTTCATTGTAGTCAAGATCCAAAGACTGAAGTTTATGTAATCCTTTAATTGTGCTAGGGATTGGTCCATTTAAATGATTCCTACTCAGAGATAATTGAATCAAGTTGCTCATGTTTCCGATTTCAAGTGGAATGTTTCCTTTAATTCCACAAGAATTTGCCCAAAAGTATTGTAAAGTTAAGTTTCCAATGGAGTTGGTAAGTTTTGATGGCAAACTATTCTCTGACACTTCAAGATATGTGAGATATCTGCATCTTGTCATTGAAGTAAGAAAGTTGAATTCAATAGAATCATCTATTAATGTCAAATTATTGCCACCTAAGATGAGTGATTCAAGGAAACTTAAATCTCCAAAACCATTTGGTATAATCCCATTGAATTGATTGACACTCAAGTCAACTATAAGAAGATTTGAAGCATTGGATATAGTATTTGGAATTCTTCCAACAAAGTTGTTTGCATACATGTGTAGTTCTTGAAGGTTAGGAAGACCAAATCCCATATTTGATGGAAGCATCCCTGAGAGAGAATTTAGTTCAAGATGCAAGTATTCCAATGTTGAAATATTGAAGAGTTTTGAAGGAATAGGTCCACTCAAGCTGTTATTTCCCAATTGTAGAAGCTCAAGTTGATTGAGATTGCCAATATTCATTGGTATCGAACCTAAAAGCATATATCATGGAGAAACAAATATATGATGAAACATGGCCGCAAATAAAATAGGATTTGAATTGCGTGCAGTCAAAACTGAATGAATTATAAAACTAAGAAACAACCTGCAGTCCAAATCCAATGCATGAAATGCTTAATACTACTTTCTATTTATAAGCACTTTTGAAACTTTTCATTTTATTTATTGATAGTCCATATGAAACTTTTTTGTTTCACATTACACATTTGGATATCTAACAGTAGTTAGGTGAATGTGTTATTTTCCAAGTAAATATATGAAGATAGAAAATCGAGGGTATACCTGTAAAAAAGTTGTTTTGTAAATTTAATGTAAGTAGTGATGTGCAGTTGCCAATAGATTGTGGAATGCTTCCTCCAAAATGATTAAGGAATAGAGAAAACGATTCAAGTTGAGGAAGTTGATGACACATCTCATGTGGGAGACTTCCATTTAAATTATTTGCATCAAGGTTGATCTCTCTCAAAGAAGAGATGCTGAAGAGTGAAGATGGAATTTCACCTGTAATATGTGACATAAATATAAAAGTTTAATTAAATTTAGGAGTTTTTTTATGAAAATGAGAATTCTTTAATATCAATGAAAAAAATACTTGGTAACGATATTTAATTATCTTATCCTATGGAATATGCGCGTTTAAAATATCTTTTAAAGTTATACTGTACCCAGTTCCGAAGTTAGTTAAAAAAATTCATCATTGCAAGGCTGGGACCTCAAGCAATTATTTTTCTTTCTCAATTTTCCAAGTTTATTTTTCTAGTATTTTTTTCTTCCAAGTATTTTACTCAGTCTCATAAAAAAATGTTATTTCAGAAAAAATATTTATAAATGAATTTTATTATCGATACTATTTTAATTATTATTTTATATAAATATTTAATAATTATTATGTACACAATTTTTAAAATATATATATATATATATATTAATAATAATAAAAAATACAACAATAATTAAAATTGATAGTTTGATAACATTTTTTTTTCTTTAAGTTATTACATTTTTTAATTGTGTGAAATTTTTTAAACGAATTCATTGTAACATGACAGAAGTACTTCTATATTTGTTTACACTTATGATTTCCTTTAAGCTTATTAATTATTTGCAAATCCTTTGTCTTCTACGCAATTAATTGATTTATCCTTTTTTTTAAGCAGATATATCCTTATTTATTGTTGAGTTTGATAGAAAATAGTATCATTATTAAATTATTACTATAATATACTTACCAGACGAATCCATAAATCAATTAAATGGGGTCGACAAAATTTATTAATAATACTACGACACCAACACATTGATAATAATAATATTTAAAAAAAATAAAAATGATTAAAAATAAATATATTTCAGTATCACAATCAAACATACTTTGAATGTAAAATGTCAAATATCATAAGTAAAAAAGAAAATCAAATATCACATAAATAATAGAAATTGAAACTATTAGAATTTTGGAGAAGGGGATGAGCTAGAACTACCCTTAATACCTTTAATTTCGTCCCTTACTCTTTCTTTAAATATAACTTTGAAAGAAAAAAAATTCTTAGCTCTCACTTGAAATTTTTTTTATCCCTTAATATAAACTTAATTTTAAATTACTATATGTATTAATTACTTTTTACAAAAATAAACCTAATTAAATTTTTTTTGTGTCATTATTTAATTAAAATATAAAATAAAAGATGAAAAAAATATTAACAGATTAATTAATTTATTAATATATGTAAAAGTGTTAAATAGTAATTATAATTTCTTTGATGCAAAAAGAATAAAAATAAATGTGCAATTGAAAAAGAAAAACAACAGTTAATTAAACAATTATTGTGTTGGAGAAAATATCTTACCTTCCAAGTTGTTGGTAGAAAGATACAAAGATTGAAGCTTGGTCAAGTTTCCAATGTCAGCTGGCAACGGTCCTTTGTCAAAATTATTGAAAGATAGTTCTAAATCTTCCAACTCTTTACAATTACGCCAAACAGTTGGCATCTCACCAGAAATATCATTTTTATAAAGATATAGTACTCTAAGGTTTGGAACCCCTTCACAAACATTTCTTGGAAGTTTGCCTGTTAGATTATTAAAACCAACCGCCAACTTTTGCAACGATGAGCTGTTCACCATTAATGTCGACATTATGTTGCCAAATAGTAGATTATATTGAAGGTTCACTATTCTCAATTCTGTGAGATCACCTATTCCTTTTGGAATTTCTCCTTCAAATCAACAACAAACCACATTTAGTCACCATGTAATGCAAATACATATAGGGATAATAGAATACATGTATACTTTTAATTTTACACTAAAATTCAATGAATACACTTTTAGAATAGTTGTTTAATAATTTTGTAAGAATTTTAAAAAAATAATTTTATTTATTAGAGCCAAAAACAAAAATTACAAAATTTTATAGGACTAAAAATTTATTTAATATTTGGGTATATAATGTGGACCCTAGCATGAAAGAGACCTAAAGAAAAGTTAACCAAACTCAATCACAAGCATGTTGTGGTGTAAATATGTAATTGTGTTCATACCTGATAAGGAGTTATTAGATAAATGAATTTCTTCAAGTGAAGACATGTTGGAAATTGTTTTTGGTATGATTCCAAGAAGCTTGTTATTTCTAATATCCAAAATCCTCAAATGATGAAGTTGACCAATAACATGTGGGATGGTTCCTTTGATTAAATTTGAACTCCAATCTAGGTACTCTAATATTGACAAATTGGATATAGATTGAGGAATGAATCCAACAATATTATTATGACCAATATCCAAATGTTGAAGTTTTGATAAATCTCCTATCCTTTTAGGAATTTCTCCAACAAAATCATTGTTGCTCAAGTCCAAAAACTTAAGTCTATGCAATTGAAGTAACTCTTGTGGCAACTCACCATGAAAATTATTGGCATGTAAATCAAGAACAAGAAGGAAAGAAAGATTCCCTAGTTGAGGAGAAATAGTACCTTCAAGTCCCATGTT
The DNA here is from genome assembly GCA_037974735.1 of Cicer chorassanicum. Taxonomy (NCBI): domain Eukaryota; kingdom Viridiplantae; phylum Streptophyta; class Magnoliopsida; order Fabales; family Fabaceae; genus Cicer; species Cicer chorassanicum. The sequence goes on from JBBPBP010000002.1 coordinate 3,252,291, forward strand.
ACTAAGATTCAATGCATTTACTCTACCATCATGTTCATCACAAGTGACACCAATCCAATTGCATGAAGAAGAAGAAGAATTAGAAGAGGAGATAGACCAATTACTAAGAATATGATAAGGGTCTAAGGTAATTGAGGTTTTGAATGCAAGAAGTGAAAATTCATCGGTTATGCTATTAGTACTACCTATAGCTACTAAGCAAGTGGATAAATAAAATAGAGAAACAGAGAGAATACAGAGACAAGAGTCACGAGAGTATAATTTGGCCATTTTCAACACGAGTCTAAGCACCAACGAGGATATAATATAATATTAATATTAATACTATATTTATAAGCTTACGTTTTTCTTTTTTTACAATTAAATTTTTTTTTTTATTTTTTCTATTTACAAGAGTCTTTATTTTTTCAACGACTACTTACAAGCGTCAAGAGAGTATGACTTTTTTAACTATGCGTGTGTGATACGTATTTCCACGTTGTTGTAGTTGAAAACTTTAGTCAAATAATGCTGCTATTGTAATGATATTGTATTTAATTGATTATTTACTAGTGAAATGACATTATTTAATTACTAACTACTTAACTGTTTTCAGTTGTGAATGATATATTAATCCTTGTCCTTTATTTATCTGAAAATGTTGTGCTGCAGGACTGCCTGGAGATCGAAGAACTTTAGAATCAGCAAAACAAGTTCGAAGACAAGCCGAACAAAATGTTTTTCTTAAATTTTAGGTTACACATAACTCAATTCCACAAAATTATTTTGTAAAGTGAGTAGGCGTGTTCATAGATACGGATAAATTTGTGAATTCGGTCATTCAAATTAATCCAACTCGTATTTTAATTCAATTTTATGTCTAATCCGAACCAAGTCATTGAAACCTAATTATATTTGGTTTGGATAGCGGGTTTAACATTTTGAACTCACGAATATATAAACTCAATTCATTAACGTGACATATGTATTTTTATTTATTTTTTTACTATTGATTTATAGTTAAAATTTAGTTGGTGGACTATTTTTGAAAATTAAGTGTTTTGTTATGTTTGTAAATGTATTTTAAATATTGAATGATATGTTGTGATATAGTTTTATTATTTTTTAGATGTTCAAGTATTTAAATTTAATTACATTTTTTTAAATAAAAAAATATATTTTTTTTATTACCCGTCAACCCAATCCAATCCGCTCATAATCAGGTTGATTTGCCTCGAATTTAATGAAAAAATCATAGGTTGAGAGTTCAACCCAACCCAAATAAAATAAATCAATTTGGATATTGAATTTGAGCAAAAATTAACCCAACCCAACTCGTGTACACTCCCAAAAGAGTATTGCATTTACATTCACTTTTTTTTCTATGGAAATATTGCACCTACTTATAAAAACAATTTTAAGAGATTTTATACGATGTAAGACTCTTAACGGTTTTATTTTCATAATCTCCTAGCATTAATGTTTAGAATTTAATAATTTTTTTTAAAGCGTTGTTAAACTATGTTAAAACACATTAGCAATATTATAGAATATACCTCTGGTAAAATAAATTAAAAAAAGTTAATTTTATAACATTTTAAAAAAATTGTTACTGATCTTCATAAACAACAAGAAATACGTGCATTTTTATTTTACAAAAAGAAATACTATGTGAACTATGTTAACATATTTTAGTTTGATTTAGTGGTGAAAATACATGTATTAGATCTAATGGAATATTGGTAGATTTCTGCTAGTACCATTAAAAAGAAGTAATTATAAATTCATGGATTGAAGCATCATCTCTTCTACCTAAATTTACATTATAATAAAAAAAATGTTATTATCCATATGTATCTAATCAATTTGTAATATCAATTATAAAAATAAAAAAATAAAAAAATAAATAAAAACTAGTGATATAAATTAGGGATTAGGGAAACAAAGTTGTTAATTGTCTAAACTAGAACCTTCCAAGTAATAAAATACCATAATGCAGATATTGAGAGGGTGAAGTCAAATTTATAATCAACTATTTCAAACCTAAGTAGTCGTTGAAATCCAAATCAATTAAATGTAACAAGAAAATCTAAAATTGAATTTTGAAAACTTTCATTCCCATTTAGTGATGACATTTCTTCTTTGTTTTTGCTGTAATATAAGTTGTGGTTACCTCAATTTTTGAAACAATGTCCAATTCCATATCAATTTGAGTACACTTGTTATGGTCTCATCATGTGTGGAAGCAATAGAAACTATTGCTTTGGAGAATGGAGGTCTAATACATGACAAAAAATTTAGTCATTCTCCCATAAGCTAGTCGTAATGGTCCTAATGGAGAACATTGACAAAGTTGTGAAAAAGGGACCACGCTTTTATCTCAAATAAATAATTCTAAGTGCACCATCTTGACTTTAATAGTAACAAAACCTACAACCACATATTTTTCTTTTCGCATATAATGATTTGAATAGTAAGTTTTATTTGATGAGTTTTTGTTGAAAATAGAAAATATGGAAGAAGTTTCGTATTGTTTTGAATTGTAAAGAAAGAATGAGTTCATGGTTTTCTTTACTCTAAGTATAAGAGTATTGAGGGAGTTCGGGAGCCGAGAGCAACAACATGTCAAATAAATATATGTGTCACATTTCTTGTAAAACTAACAGTTCCTCCATTTTTAGTTGATGTGAGACTAATCACTCATAGTTGCATTCTAACCGATGTAGTTCAAATATTGACTTTGGAGTGTGTGAGTGTACTAAAAGTCATGAAAATTTTAAAAAAAAATTATGTGTTGTAATATAGTGTTGTTATTTAGTTGTCATTAGACAACAATCATGATTTTTCTCCGAATTTAAAATTTTCATGTTATTTTTTTGTGTTGTAACTGTTATTTAAATTTTTCTACTTGTTTATTTTCCAACGGTTTGGACATAGTTGATAATGTTGTTGAATATTGACAACCAATTTTATCACAATTCACACATGTAACCACTTTTTAACAACAAAATATACAAATAAACAACATAAATGTGAATAAAACAATTTGCACAAAATATCTATATTTAGTATTTACAACCAAGTTTAGATGATCCATAATATAATTTTTCATCTTACTTTTAAACTCGGTTTGTGCTCTGAAAATTAGAGATAATCTCTTAAAATACAAAAATTCATTTACATATTTAAATAGATGCTATTTCACAAGTACTATCCTAAAATCGAATATGCTACGAGATGATTGAAATACCTAATTATCTACCAACCATATAGCGTGCTTGCTTGGTTCCATGGTGGGAACACTCAAACTTGAGTTTGCAATGGTCAAATATGATTTGACCATGCTTAATGATGTTTGGTTTCCAGCATGAGAATCAATTTTGGTTCCATGATCAATTCTAAGCTAAAGCAACTATTTGTATCTTTCGCTTTGAGTTTGAATTAATTTTTACTTTTTGTAAAATAAATTATACATGTTAGAATTTTTTTTGATAATTATATACTTAAATATCCAAACAACATGAATTAATGAAAATCATTTTTATGCAAATAAATCTAAATATAAATCATTTTACATTCAATTTATTATTATCTTAAATTAATACATTCAAAATCAATTTTCATCATCATATAACCAAACACAAATGGATAATCTCCTTCCTTGTGCCTCTCTATCACAAAAATAAGCGTTAAATGAACAAGAATAATTAAGAAAATAGGAGAGAATAATATTTGAATTTAAGTGTGAGTGGTTATTCTTTATATATAAAACATATGACTCATACTCAATAATTTAATGTCAGATGTGATGTTCGGATCTCTCGAAGGTCCTGATCATTAGTCTGTCGTCACTCCCTAATAAATGGAGAAACGTAGAGAGATTGAAGTGGAGGGAATTCAAGTTTGTCACATTACTTTGGTTGTGATTCTCAAAAAATGAACAAATTGATCAGTATAAAACACACAAAGAGCTATTGTAAGAGGACATCAAGCAAGCACATTATGAAAAAAAAAACACAGTAAGCTGGCATATGATGAAGGTAGGACAGACAGCTCATATCCAATCACCTAAGAGTAGCACATGTCATAAAATTGGACCAAAGCCAGATATCTACAATCATACATTATTATACTCCACTCAACAAATCATCATACTACAAACCATCATGATCCACCTGGGCTAATATCTATCTCCTAATCAACAAGCTAAACAAATTTTGTTCTCCAAAGGTTGTGCCCACAAAATAGTAGAATCACAATTTTAGCCAAATGCAGTTGAACATGAAATAGGTGTCATCATCATATTCAACAGCTATTTTGGTCCCAAAATGATTCACAAAATGTCATGTCAAACAATCCTCCTGAAGACAGTTTTCAGAATTTGAAAGTATAAACTGAGTTTTAGGGAAATTTAGAAGGAAAAAAAAAATATTCCTAAGTTTGTAACTTGACTAACTACACACACATAAAAGGAAAGCTTCAAATGAAATTGGATGGTACATTGGTAGTAAACTAGACCTAAGCAACTAAACACAAACAAGGTTGACAATAATGCAACATAATTAACTCAATGTACTGCACAGACAAATCATTCGATGACTTGGTTCTTCATTTTTCTCCTCCTTTTAGTGGACACATTTTACATAAATAAATTCCTATCCAAATATAACAATTTTTAGTTTGTTTGTGTTTTCCATCTTTGTTATCTGTAATAATAATTGTATAATAATCAATAAATATTAAATATATATTAAACAAGCCCTTTCAACTCAACACAAGTAATCAATTTTCCTAATCCTAAAAAAAAAACAAAATCAAAATTTTCTTCAACGACAACATTTTGAGCATACAATTAAAAAAACAATGAGAAAAACAATGGAAGAAAGTGCTATTGCCACACCAAGAACAAACTTATTTGGTCCATGATGATGATCCTTCTTGTGGCTGCTACCATCATCATCACTGTCATCATAATCCGAATCACTGGTATCATCTGCAGAAGAATCCTTTGAAGGTGGAGGAGACAAAGGCATTCCATGTTTATCACAAGGAGAAATCCCAAGTTTCAATTTTGAAGACATAACCGAATGATTATAACACAAATTACTATTCCCACCAACCTTAAACACTTCCAATCTCTTAATAAAAGTAAGGTTAAAAGGAACAACACCATGAAGATTATTGTTAGCTAGATTCAAGTACTTTAAACTCTTCATTTGATTTATGAACTTTGGAATAGACCCATTGAGCTGATTTGAACTCAGATCCAAATGAACCAAACCAGGAACAGCAGAAATTGAATCTGGGATAGACCCAGAAAACGAATTTGAAGCCAAAGATAGATTTTTTAGCGAAATCAAGTCACCAATGGAAGAGGGTATTTCACCAGTGAGTGCATTTGAAGAAAGATTCAAACTTTCAAGGCTATCAAGCATTGTAATTGAAAGGGGTATATTTCCTTTGAGTTGATTACCTGAAAAATCAATGTGGGTAAGGTTGGAATGAATGTGACCAGGTAAAAAACCAGTGAGATTAGCATGTGAAATTGTTATAGAGTTGAGATTCTTCATGTGACTAAGAATGACATAAGGACCAGAAGCTTTGACTTGAACATTGGAGACAGTGAGATCGGTGAGATTCTGAAGCTGAGAGAGCCAAACGCCAGAGACTTTGCGGAGACTGTTGATGCAAGTGAAGGATTTGAGAGAGGTGATGAGTTGAGGAGGGAAGTGGATAGGTGCAACTGGGCAGTTGAATAGAGTGAGAGTGTGGAGAGTTGAGAGTGATTTGAGGGCTGTGAAAGAGAGAGAAAGGTAGGAGGAACAGTTGGAGAGGGTTAGAGAGATGAGATGGCGAAAGGGTTTGGAAGAATCACATAGTGTGGCATTGTGGAAAGAGGGTTGAGAACATGGGTCTTTTGAGGTGGGGATGTTGAGGGATTGTAAGGCTGTGATTTGTTTTGGGTCTAGAGTTGAGGTGGAAGTGGAAGGTGAGGATGGTTTTGAGGATGATGATGATGATGGACGTGAGGTGGGAGATGGGGTTGGTGGGAGAGGAAGAGAGGGAGATGGAGTTGTAATGGTGGGGAAGAGGATGAGAATGAAGAGAATGAAGAGAAGTGGTTGTGTCATGGTGGCTTTGAAACACATGTGCTTCTCATATGCACAAAGGAGTGTGTATGTGTGAGTGTGAAAGAAGATAATGAGTTTGATTAATGTTGCAGTCTCTTTCTTCTCTCTACTTGCTAATTAGAGTGACCTGTTCACAGTTGGGTTGGGTTGGGAGTGAAGTTACAGAATTGCACATGTCATTTCAGTGTTTTTAAATAATAATAATAACGGTCTAAATTGATTGAAAAAGAATAAAAACACTCTTCCCAATTTATAAACGACAGGAAGGATGTAAAATATTTTTAAATATTAAATACTGCTTACGTGTGAAATTTGAATAATTGAATTTAAAATTAATAGTTGAGATTTAATACTGTTGCAGTGAATTCGGATACTAAGTAGTAGAGGTGTGGGAGATCGTCTCTAATGTGTAATAATTTTTATATAAAATAATAGTAAGTGTGATATCTTGTCAACACATGATAATTTGATGATTTTTTTAAGCACATTTTACTCTTTTATGTCAAAAGTACATTTGAGATAATCTATTTCTATGGAGGTGTACATCCAAATACAAAAGAAAGTTTTTTCTTGGATTTCACTTTGCTAAAACTTAATACTTTTTGCGTCCATTTTTAATATGATAGTAAATTTAATGTATTCATTTTATATGAATATCTTTTTAAAATACCTTTTATATATAAATGTGCTAAACTTTTAAGAAAAATTAAGAAAAGCACTATTTTTACATTGATATATAACCAATCAATTAATGGTCTCTTTACCCAGAAAATTTGTCAAAAGCATGGAAAAGAAGTACACAACCTTACTTCAAAATGCTTACACATTTCAACAAAAAGAACTAGTACTAATGACTTGCACACCTTGCAGATTGAATCATCATCATCACCACCATCATCATCATATATTTCCATATCTTTAACATATGGTCAAAACTTTGGCAACCATCATTATTGATGTTGTAAGGCTTAATCAACAATCAATAGAAATACAAGTCTGAGAAATGGATGAACTATCAACTTTACTCACAAATGGATTGATCTGAACCCAAACAAGTGAGAAAACAGAAGCCAACAGCACTGACCAAAGAATAACAATAGTTGGAGTACGGTTTTGGCGACCCATTAGACCCTTAAGGAATGGATAGAGATGAAAAATGACCCAAAATGCAAAGAAAACTTTTCCAATGAGTGGTCCCCAAGATTCATATCCACCATTAAGTGCATCAGAGAAACCAGCAACAACACCAACCAAATTAATAATGATAAGGCTTGTTGGAGGAATTAAGAGTGTTGTCCACTTGATGATGTATAAGTCACCAAACTCTGCATCATCAGCAGCTTTGGCTGTCACAGTGAAATTTGTATCAACACCTGCTAACATCTTTAGGAATCCTTGGAACACAGCAAACAGATGAGCTGAAACACCTCCAATCACCCAGAATTGCTCGTTACGCCATAAATCTTCGATGGTAACACCGCTCCACCTTAGCTCAAGTACACTTGTCAATATAATGGAGATGAAAAGTCCAAGAAAGAGTGCACTTGCAAGGTTTGATAGCTGCATCAAATTAGCAACAACAATATCATGTAAGAACTTATTGTCATTAATCACCTTATCTTATATAATGATCTAATGTTACAATTTGTTTTCATTGGGGTTCTAGGAAGACACTCTATGACACTATATTTCCAACACATGGTCTCTTATTAACTTAAAAAATAAATGATAGACAGAATACATCATGCAGTCCTTTAAGTTATTTAAAGATGAGAAAATTACCGTTGGTATGATGAATTTTCCTGTGAGCAGACAAATTGCAGGCAAAGTACAATAAGCAATGAGAGGAAGGGATGTGAAAGGGTAGACAATGGTGTTTATATAAGCCAATCTCTGCAGAATTTTGAGACGACCACCAGCAAAACCATACCATAGGGGACAATGTCTACTAAGGAAAATTTCAACTGATCCAAGCGCCCATCGAAGAACTTGGTGCAAACGATCAGAAAGATTGATTGGCGCTGACCCTTTGAATGCAGGCCTTATGGGCATGCAGTAAATTGACCTCCATCCACGACATTGCATCTTGAACCCCGTTAAGATATCCTCAGTCACTGAACCATATATCCAACCAATCTGAATTCACAAGAAAGTATTTGATTACTTAAACTACAAGTAACAAATAAAATTAAATGAATTTAGCTAGTTTGAAATTTTATTTGGTATAGGTACAGCAATAGAATGATCATTCATTAGAGAAGAGAAAAGGAAACCAAGATTCTCAAGATGCACTTGCATTGTTCTTTATACTCTCTCTATTTCTTTTTAACAGTCAAAATTTTATAAAATGGTTACCTTACAAAAATCTTAAAAGACACTTGAAAAGGAATGGAAAATGTATATACAATAACATGAATGCCTAACCTCTTTTCCCCATGCTGTCTTTTCTTCATAGGCACAACCAATTACATGAATGGCCTCCTTGATCAGCATTGAGGGATCAGAAGATTCAGCCACCCCTCCATTCTCCATTAGTGTAGATTCAATGAAAACAGTGGACAAACCAAATGTTTTTTCAAAGCTCAGTTGTGAAATAAGCATTGACCTCTCATACTCATCATAATCTGTAACAAAGAAAAGAAACCAAAAGATATTTTCCTAATTGAGGAGCCTGTTTATGTGTGTAAGTAAAACTGTTTGACAAAAAAAGTTTAATTGTGCTTACTCTCAATCTCCCTCAGATTAAAAATGGCAGCATCAAGCTCTTCCCTTTTTGCATCTCTATAAAGCTCCGAGACATCTTTGGTTTGCTTCTTTGAAGGACAGCAACAACAAGATGAAGATTTTGGTAACTTGGGCATAGAAGGTGGACTATAGCCATAAAGTGCTTGTCTATTGAAAACACATCCAGTTCCCACATATACAGGTCCTTGAATTCCATCAAGTCCTTTCATGTTAACCTGCATAGGATCAAGGTTAGAAATTGAATAAAGAATTTTGTCCATGATGGTAAAACAGTTCATTTTCATTTAAACTTACATCGAAGAAAACTGTGTTTCGATTGGCATATCGATCACTACGATCAATACCATCAAATCTCTGGGGAAACTGAACATAACACACATCTCTACCAACCTCTGGATCCATCAGAAAACACATCGCTTCTCGAACAGCCTTACTATTGTTAACATAATGATCACAATCAAGATTGAGAATGTAGGGAGCATTTGTGAGAACTGCAGACACCCTCACCTATATAAAAATCCAAATAAGCATCATGTACTGCAAAATCTTGATGAGCTTATATAAAATTTTAATCTTAAGTATCATTCCTTACCAGTGCATTTTCAGCACCAGCCTTTTTGTGGTGTTGGTAACCTGGCCTTTTCTCTCTGGAAACATAGACCAACCTTGGAAGTTCATTTCCTTCGATGTCGTGAGCACCGCTGTGTCCCAGGAAAACCTGGCAATGATAAATAGAAAGGAACACATGTTATATGCTGAATCGGTGAAGAATTGCTTCTGCACAAAGTATATGCAATTAGCTCTCTACAAAGCCAAATAATTATAATGCTGTCACATGCTTCCACAATATTTGATCCTTTCAATAATTCTGTAGCCAAGTTGCAGAAACTAGGAATCTATCAGACTATGCCTCTCAACAATGAGATTTGATTAGACACAAAGAATGGATATACCTGAATCATGCCAGGATGATCGCGCGAATTATTTCCTGGCCAAGAGGTTCCATCTTGCATAGTCCACCCTTCATCTGGTGTTTTCTGAGCCTTTGCTACCAAAGCATTAATTCTGACTTTATACTCTTCATAGTCTCTCTGAAAGAAACAAAAGATAGTCATTAAGAGATTTCTATAAATACTCTAAGAGGGTCATGTCTTTGAAGTCACAAATTGGAAGGTTCAGATGCTTACCTTCATTGCTCTACGTTCCTTCACAAAAGAAGGTTGTACTTTGTCCTTCAAGTAATCAATTTTCTGAGAGAAGTAAAACTCCGGTGCCCGTGGTTCGATCGAAAACTTTTTGCAAAATGGAACCCACTTTCTTGCAAAGTCAGCTGTCTCCACAAGGGACTCAAATGACAGCATTGCAGCACCATCATCTGAAACATAACATGATACTTTATCCACAGGATAGTCCACAGCAAGGATTGAAAGAACTGTGTTAGCTGTGATTAGCGGCGGTTCTTTCAACGGATCAACTGTACTGACAAAGAAATCCACAGCAGCAAGTTGAGAAGGTTCACCCTCTCTTTCAAACCTGAAAAACATGGCAATATAGAAAGTTAGCTCTCAGCATCCATACTAGTCTACTACATATTAAAGATCTGTCGCGATCCACTGAGATTCAGCTCTTGTCACTTCGATTAGTTTATTTGCTAAGTACCAAAAAAAATATTAGTTCTTACATTCCAATTAGATATTATTTTATTGTATATAATCCATTCACATATTCTGAAATGTGAACAAGAAAAGAAACAACTACTGCAACATGTTTATTAAGCTTAAAGCTTGAAGTACAAGGAACAAACTTTCAAAATACTTATAGCTTCCAATTACCTTGCAGAAAGCCTGTCAATAAAAGTAATCCTGTTGATGGGCGACCATTTAGGGAACTGATCTAACACCCAAGAAAATGCAAACCAGATCTCACAGATGATAGATGTCAACCACAGACCAAAAGCACTATCAACTGGGTGTGTAACTCTATAATGGAAAAAGAGACCCAAGATTACGAGTCGCATGATTATCACAGATCTGTATGGTCCGAGCTTCGATTTCGAGATTGGAACAATGATTGAAAGTGGCTCAGCAGCAGCAGCCTCTGAAGAAGGCCTGCAAAACAAGGCATGCAGCCATGTACATCAGAATACATATGTGAATATGTGATACATTTTAAGCCAATGGAGCAAGGCCAACAAAAATAATAAACTCATGAAAAATATTCATTATCAAATTGATTCTTGCAGTTACAACCACATGATCCATTTCAGTATGCATTTTATATAATTTTCTTTAAGGAAAATGTTTAATTTCTCATTGAACTTACTGCATTTCTTCCATCTGCTGTTCTTGTGGAACTGGAGTCTCATTTTCAGCCTTAGGTGCTGCCTTTTTCTTCTTGCTCTTTTTGTCCTTTTCCTTCCAACTTTCCACTCTATTTTTCCATATAGGATTCCCAGATTCATCATTTAATTCTACAAAACAAATCAAGTTATGACATCAGTTTGCATTTCTAAAGATATTGTTACAAAAAATGTGGGCTAAAGTCTCTTTTCTTTACCGCTGTCGACCGTGGACACAGTACTGATATGCCTAGCATGGAGTCCAACATCCTACATAATACAGGCACAGGTTGTAAGTGCAAATTTGAACAACGAGACAATATTATTGGAAAAAGTATAGACAAACAAAAAGTTCCTATTGTCCCTCAAAATTCATGTTGTTCCCGAAAACCAGATCTCTCAACAGTTTGATGAAGATCACATGACTCATACTCGACTTCACCAAACTTTGACGTATATGACCATTGAAATTGTGACCACAGAGAATCCAAATCTCAAAATCTAAGGCTAACCATTATGAGTTTAATGGCCTTAAATCGTTTGTGTGAGTTAGATTTACACTAACATCCAACGCAAACCTTCTATTTTGCTATGTCATATCTTCAATTTTAAAATATAGTTATAAGAACGGGGTAACATGAAAAACAATACATTTTCATTGGATGTCAGCGTTAAACTAGTTTATACTAACGATACTGTAGTTTCTTTAAATCCAATTATTATTTGTACCTATTATAATAATGTTAATGTAAATTAGTTACCTGAGAAATATTGATCTGTGCAGCCATTGTGGATTGATTTCCAGGAACTTTGGTGTCATCATTACTTCTTGTTTTATCTACTAAATAAATATGCAAAAGGAAACAAGCATTAGGATATTTCACATAAAAAGGTCATGTGATGAACAAGTAAACAAGCCACTTTTCGATAAATATATTAAATTGGAAATATATATATTTATATGTGTAGAATTAGAAATTAGAAATTAGAAAATTGTAGTAGTGAAGTATGTTACTATATATACCAGCATAGGGATTGCCACATCTCAAGCAAACACTACGTCCCTCACTGATTTCATAATGAACACAAGCCTTGCAAATTGGGAAATAGCATTCATGACAAGCCACAAACACCTCTCCATTACCATCAACACCAACTTGTTCACCACAAGAGTTACAAAAGCTAACACCAGATTCCATCATTTTTGTTTTTATTTCTCTCTGACCCTTTGCTTCTCAATGTATGATGTTTTATATGAAAGAGCATAAGGGTGATTGTTGGTTCATTTTCAAGAGGTTAAGTGGTTGGTGTCATTTCATATATACATTGTTTTGCTCACACACTAAGTCACTAGTTATTTTTACAAAAGGCACATTCAACGTGTGTTGTGTTATTGATGTGAAAGAGATAAACATTTGAATTTATTGCTGGAAGTATAAGGAAGGATTCGGTTGGAGTATGTACGTCTTTTAACTAACAAGTAACAACAATGCTTCAACTACAAGTTCATCACCACACTCTATTCAACCAAACTAATATTACAAAATATTGCAATAGCGACGCTTTTCATTGAAGAAAATTGAATACAAAAATATCATTCCAACTAGGCTGACCAAATGTTCATCTTCATACTCTATATTACCCATAATTTCACTATGAAAACACAATAAATAAAAATATCAAAATTTGATTATCTAAAAAAATCTTTCAAATCAACTAGTAAAATATTATAAATAATAGTGTTTAGTCAAATTGATGCATACAAAATATCAAAAACAATTATACATTACAATAAACATAGAAATAAAATAAAATAAAGTCTTAAAGTTATTTATTTATATATATATTGTGGACACTAAAGAGTATGTATCCTGTCTATACCTAATTATAATTACTAAAGTCTATATTCATATTTATAATACCGATTTTTACTTTATCAATTGCAGATTTTTTTTGTGGTAGATAAGAGTTGAGTCCAATTGTTATCTCTAATTTCAATCTCTCAGAATTTGGTTGAACCTTACACAAACTCAACAAAACTGACTTGTAGAATGAAGACTATCAACTACTTATAAACATTTTGTTATACTTTATCTCATCTAATGTAAAGACTCTTAATGACCTCAAAATAATTTTTTTTGAACCGAATATCTAAAATTGGTTTGAAATTAAGAGATCTAATTAAGCTGGAAGAGGTACAAACCATCTCATTGAAGCCCTGTTACTATAACCTCTTAATAATTTTGATAAAAGGTTTCGGATTTTGATGTATCGAAGTAATCAAACTGTAAACGCAAAATTTAATAAATATTTTAGCATAAGGGAGTGTATCAATAAATAAAAAATATATGAAAAAGTAGAGTTTGAATGGAGGAGTAGGCCTCAACAGATGATGAATTGTGATATTTGACCGTTTACTGACAAGGTTTCGTGTATCTAATTCTCCTTACCAAATTTAGCTAAAATGTTAACATTTATTTATTATTGATATCAGTTGGTTTACTATATTGCTAACTAGCAAATGACAACTTTCTATTCCAAGTTGTTCTAACGTCAATTTATGTTCTCAACCTTTTTTATTTATTTATAAAATAAAAAATAAAAAAACCACAGTAATTTAGTGTATACAATCCATGATTTAATCTCTGGAAACAGTAAAATTTATTTAAAAAATTGACATCTCCTAATAGATTTTTTTATATGCATATTAGGATTTTTTTTATATGCATTGAGAAACAAACTCATGACAACATTATTTAAAGTTCCAAGATATCTATCAACTGTGTCATACCATATTAACTATTTCTCATTGCAATGAATCCTGTTAAAAATTTACATCAATTTATGATATAGAAGAAAGTAGTCTATATCTCATAGATTTAATAGGTAAAATACATGAAGAAGGGAACACATTTTCACATGATTAAATCAAGTGAAATTTAAGATGAGAACTGCATTTCTTATTTTCCTTTTTCTCATACTTCAGGAGATTAAACAAAAAAAAAGGCAATTTATCAAGAATGTTGATAAAAATAAATGTCAAACAAAAGAAGTAAATAAACCTAATTATCCAGATAAGAATATAAGATAAACACACACATATATATATATATATAAATGAAAGTTTTTAACATTGAAAAATTATATTTGTTTTGCTTTCTGCTAAATTTAAGCAATATTTTAAAAATCAAACCGATTTATTTCAACCAATTGAACCAGGAACCAACCAGTTCATCAGTTGGTTGGATCTTGGTTATATCATAGTCTAATTGAACCTTATTGAATCGTAGTTGGTTCAACGGGTTCTTAATGTTTGCATTTTTTATTTTACTTTTAAAACTTTTTTATTTATTCATTTGTCATCTAGTTCTTTATGATTAAATCAATTGAACCATGATCCTTAAGTCTCACCAGTTTGAAATCCTAGTTTTAAAAACCTTGTATTTAAGACAAATCAAAAGAAGAAAATAAATTAAGTGGGAACTTGTACAATGCTGTTTTCCTCTTGATAGCAGTTCAGATTCATGGGATTCACATGAATCAGTTACATTTATACAAGTATAAATTCACCCAATAGTTAGTTGATAATGAATATGTATGATATCTCCAGTGTATACAGCTTTAGTTATGTCTCTTGCCAAATCTACAAACTTCTAAGCAATGTCACGTGTCACCTCCACAACTCCTGAAAATCAAAATACACAATCGATGCATCATACATGTTAGGATGCATATTACAACAGCAGCTGTTAAGAGGTTTTAAGAGCAGCAATGCCAATTTCCTTCAAATTCAATTAATACATGATTATCATCAACAACAAAATCAATTAATACATGCATATGTATATGCACATATGCATGTATGTATAAGATTTTTAGGCAGAGGAAAGTACCGCAACATTTTTGCAATTTACATCGACGCCAGCTTCCATAAGCCAATGATAAGTTTTAAATTTCCTATAGCAACGTTCTGCTTCAGAATCAAGCCATAAATTCCAAAACAACAATGCTTCTGGGTTCATTTGTTTGTCAAAATCCAGATTTTTCCCTAGACTTCTCCGAATGACCTGAAGCTACAAGAATTTAGACATTTATTTCAGATTTTAGAAAGAAAAAAATAAAAAAAGCCAGATTTGATTCTAGTTAACATCTCAGCCATATGGAGGTACCTGACCAATTTCATTGCCTTTATTGGTGCCTCCGTCACTGCTAGATGCAAAAGAACTCGATCCACTCTGACGAATCACATTAGAAACTGTATTTTTTCCAATACTATCATTTTGCAGATAGAACTGGTGTGGAACGGTAAGGGTCTCTACACTTTCCATTTCAAGTCCCTTGAATGTTGAAAAGTGTGCATCTCAGTTTCAAGTACAATAAACATTGAGCAGATAATGAAAATAAAAGGGCACCACTAAGAAAGTATAGATTCATGCATACCTTGGTAAGTTCTAATGACCTATCAGAACAAAAAGGACTATTTGCACGAGCTGAGTCAAGAGTTGAAATCCTTTCGCTGCATATTTTTGTTTTAAAATCATTCAGATTATTGATTATTTGTGGGATTGTAATCATACTAAGATCATGTTTGTTATAAGAATCTACTCCGTCCACACAAGTCTGTGCAAGCAATTCTGAAAGAACATGCATTGCGCTAACCACTATCTTAACATCCGCTTTTGGAGATTCGATTAAAGACTTGGAGAAACCTTCAAATGTTTTTAGAAGATCAGTAAAAACATTGAGTTGAGATGATGATGTTGGAGAATGAACTTTGGCAGGGAAAACCTCACTCATTGACCTACTACTAGCCCTGGGATTTTCAGTTCCCTTTACAAATTCATCAACATCGCCTATAGTTACAAGTTTTCCTTTTGAAGTTGTGAATTCGTCTTTAGAAGAAGACTGAGTCATCGTACAATGTGAGTTTAACAGAGGATCCACAGAGCTACTTCTTGGATCATTAACCATATTAAATGTGTTTCTATTCCGTTTATCAAAGTAGAATACGGAAGCTCTTCCTTATTGAACTCTACTATGGATTCTGCCATGACAGTTTCGGTGAGTATGTCCTCTCCTGACAACAAATTAGTACTTACCGGCAAACTAGAGTTCGAAGACATGAAATCATCCTGAACATATCCAATACCAGGAAAGAACTGTGGAGCCAGAGGATTCAAAGTGTTGTGTTTTTCTGTTGCTTTCTCAACATGATGAAGTTTTACAGATTGTGGAATTTCTGATGGAACTAAACTAAATGTCATGGTTCCCTTCCAACAAGGAGAATCCACATCAGTGTCACAATCACCCAAATTATTGGAGAACTGATTTTCAGTATTGCTTCTAGCAGAAGACATATCAGTCGATATCTTGAGCGGGGCGATCTTACAGCTGGAGATAAGAAAGGAGCTAGACTCATCAGCAGCTTGTTTTGTGCCTTCAGAATTCGATAGAATGTCTTTTCCCACAATTTTACCAGTGCTCTTTTCGAAAATGCCGTCAGATACTGTTAGACAGGGATTCAACCCATCAACAGCAGGCGTAACTGTACACATCATTCGATAATAATAACACACATGAGTATAGATAATCTTCAAAATAGTTTCAAGAGTAGGAACCAATAAAGGAGTCATTTTATTTTCATCTTAGATGTTTGTGGCAACATAGAGTGAAAACTACATTAACTTATCTGGACCACCTCCAAAATTCAGATTTGCAAATAAGTTAATAGAGGTTATTTTGTTTTCTGAAGACAACTAAGCCTAAATAATTTCTGTAAAGAACTCTTTAAGCATGGATTTTATTGCTGAAAGATTTCTACACTTCATGGCTGAACAATCACATTATTGAGATTCCAATGTAATAATGAAACTAACATAATAAAACAAAAATATGTAGTGATGTCCTGCTTATGATTATATGTATCAGTATTTCATGAAGTAGAGGTCCTATATAAAGTTATCTGCTTTTTCTAATTGAGAAATACCAGTTTGTGATTTCAAATTAACAAGAAGTAAGAACAAATTTTTGAACAATGAATTATAAGTTACTAAAAGAAAGCAATGTGAATGTTTATTATTTCATTGTTGGGGGAGGGATTAAGGAAGACAAATAATAGTAAGTGATACCAAAAATATAAATCTCAGCCCTAAGTTTAGATTCAAACATCCAATTGAGGACTCAATAAGGCTTAAGTAAGGACATGAAAATCAACAAGACAAGTATATCAAATTAAAATTACTGAAAAAAAAAATAATTATCAAATTAAGCAAGCCATAAAAAAACAACCTTTCTGGAACATGCTGACATCACCAACTGAATTGGCAAAATCAAAGTGTGACCCATTAAGCCCATCATGAAAGTCACGATTTTTAGCCAATTCCAGAAAAGGGTTATCTTCAAAAAGTGAAATTTCATGGGTCAGAGAAGCAGCTTCAAGTGGCAAAGTTGTAATTTTGACAGTGTCATTCAAAGAGACAGAGTTAGCCTTTGAAGTGAGGTTAGTTTTTCGAAAAGAATCAAGTAAAGAACTAAAAGGGTCATCACCATCATTATGACTATGATTATGATCAGAATTGAGAGAGGGTTTTGTTGATAGTAAATAGGAAGAGCGATTGAGAGTGAAGGGTTTAGCGAGTGGTGACAAACGAGACGTGATTAATGAAGGAGCTACTTGTTTAATCTCATTCTCATTCATCTTTCTGCTTCCATTTACAAAAATTGATAATCAGAAACTAACTTGCTTTGATTTGATAATCGTAAACGAATTAGCTTCCAAGGTCAAAAGTAGACTTTGCAGCTTCCTCGCTAAGTTCTATTATTTTCCTGCTTTCTTCTCGGTTTATCGTTGGAGATAGTTTCTTTTTTTTTATATTCATGGGAAATAGTTGCTTACTAGATTTACGCGCGGCCATAGATATGTATCTTTTTTATATATATCTTTTATATATTTATATTTGTAATTATTGTATTGTCAATATATTATTTTGTATAAATAAAATAAAAATTTAATGATTAAGTATAAAATAAGAATATTAATATTTCTAATATAAAAAAATAAAAGAAAAAAAATCTTTTTATAAATTTTATTTTATTTTAAATTTTTATTTGTATGTACCATTGTTGCTATGCTGCAATTAAGAATAGTTGTTTGTATTAACATTTATATGTAATAATGTTATATTGTTATTTGATGTAACACAATCAAATGAATTGTCAATATAAAATTATTATAATACTTTTTATTTATAATTAAATTAATTTGTTAGTTTTTCTTTGAAAATATGTTAGCACACCACCAATATTAATCAAATATCATTAATTTTAATTGTGAAAATAGAAATATATTTGAACAATATATATTGTTTTTATATGAATATAT